>NW_019167937.1:3560115-3599772 GCF_002303985.1 Durio zibethinus | reverse complement strand
CAATCTGATGGATGCCAAGTAATGTCAAAAACTGTCGGAAGAACCTGGAGATTAAAAGCAAAAGAGGTGTCTAGTCAAAGAAACTACGAAAACTATAATGTATAAAGATGAAGTCATCACTAAATACAACATGACATGATCAGTAGAAAAAGGAATTTGCTTCAATATTGCTTACTGGTAGCAGATGGAGCAAAGCAATTGTGTAGTATGTCAGGGCAATCCATATCCCTGATTCTATAATTGATTGTGGGATTCTAAGGGACCGAAATTGGTAGGGCCAAAAGCCCATGCAGGATAAAACAAGAAGTGTCTTTGTTTATAGAATACAGGAAGCCTGAAAATCGTCAGTGTAAGTTCCGCCAATCATTGAACATCACATTGAATAAAACTGAAAAATAGGGGCTCCAAAAATTTTTGACCATTTTTCCAAAGTACCCACTGGCATTTCTGTTCTTAGGTACCAGTGAAGCAATCACTGACTGATTGCTATCTTTACAATTGTGAGACTTTTAGAATGAGAAAAGTCTCCTAAAACTCCTTACTCAAAACTTAACCCAAAACTAATTACACCCTTTAATAGCCTACTCACTTAGCTATTCTCTTGGTGTCTAACTCTATGGGGTTACTAAACTAAAACCAAAACATCTTATTTATAGGGGTGAAACCCTTTATACCTTTACTAAACTCCCGATGTGGGATACAAGACAAATTCAAACTTACTTAACTTTCGATGTGGGATTCTGAGATTCAAGGCAAATCCCAACAAAAAGGAGTTGCTGACTTTTTGCAAGAAGTAACTTCCAAGAAGGACCAAGAACAATATTGGTTAAAAAAGAACCAACCCTACAGATATGTTTCAGTTTCTGATTTTGTGCATGGATTCGATTCCTTCCACATTGGCCAACAGCTTGCATCAGACCTTAGAGTTCCCTATGATAAGTCCAGAACCCATCCTGCTGCCTTAGTTACAGAAAAATATGGCATTTCCAGTTGGGAACTGTTAAGGGCATGTTTTGCAAGGGAATGGCTTGCTAATAAAGCGTAACTCTTTTGTGTATATATTCAACATTGTTCAGATAGCAATCATGTCAGTGATTGGCTTCACTGTGTACCTAAGAACAGAAATGCCAGTGGGTACTTTGGAAAATGGTCAAAAATTTTTTGGAGCCCCTATTTTTCAGTTTATTCAATGTGATGTTCAATGGATTGGCGGAACTTACACTGACGATTTTCAGGCTTCCTGTATTCTATAAACAAAGACACTTCTTGTTTTATCCTGCATGGGCTTTTGGCCTACCAATTTCGGTCCTTAGAATCCCACAATCACTTATAGAATCAGGGATATGGATTGCCCTGACATACTACACAATTGGCTTTGCTCCATCTGCTACCAGGTAAGCAATATTGAAGCAATTCCTTTTTTCTACTGATCATGATCATGTTGTTATTTTAGTGATGACTTCATCTTTATGACATTATAGTTTTCGTAGTTTCTTTGACTAGACACCTCTTTTGCTTTTTAATCTCCAGGTTCTTCCGACAGTTTTTGACATTACTTGGCATCCATCAGATGGCTTTGTCCCTCTTTAGGTTCATTGCTGCAGTAGGAAGACACAGGTGGTTGCGAACACCCTGGGTACCTTCATCATGCAATTGATTTTTGTACTTGGAGGCTTTATCGTTGCCAAACGTAAGTAGATGACCTCTATTTATTTATTAAAAGATCTTTATAGTTGAAGCATTAAAACAAGTTCGTATCCCTAATGTCAGATATTAACCACTAGTATTAGATGATATTGATCAGTTTCTTCCCTAATAGTTTTCTAACACATTTTTACTTGTAGATGACATTGAACCATGGAATGATCTGGGGCTACTATGTTTCTCCTATGATGTATGGACAAAATGCCATAGTCATGAACGAATTCCTCGACAAAAGATGGGGAGCGGTAAGATCTTCTGAAGTTCAATTGCCTTCATGTTTTGTTTTTTTTCCTATTCACCATGGGCCATAATTAATATTTTACACATAATTATCCAATCCAGAACAACACAGACCCCAGATTTGATGCACCAACAGTGGGAAAAGTTCTTCTCAACACCAGAGGCTTCTTTACAGATGAATATTGGTTTTGGATTTGTGTTGGAGCACTCTTTGGCTTCGCCCTTCTCTTCAACATTTTATTTATTGGAGCATTGACTTTCCTGAATCGTTAGTGACATTCTCTCATTTACTCTTACATGTATTTGAATAAATTTTCAATATTGACTCACTGCTTATATGTGGATTAATCTATTTTCAGCCCTTGGTGATTCCAAACCCGTAGTTGTCAATGAAGATGAAAATAAGAAGACTAAAAACCCATATTCTGCTGGAAGGCGACCAGAAGGTAAGCGAATTTTTTTTTGAGCTTTGAGTTAAAAAAATAATAATAATGTAATTTTGTCATTAAAACCTGCATTTACTCAACTTACGTCATCTTTTCCCAAGTACTTTAACTTTTCTGAACGATTACAGGTATTAATATGCAAGACTCTTCAGATATCGTGAATGCTGCAGGAAGCGCACCTAGAAAAGGAATGGTTTTGCCTTTCCAACCCCTTTCACTTGCATTCAACCATATTAACTACTATGTGGATATGCCTGCAGTAAGTTACTCATCATCTTAAACATTTCACTTTCTGTTTGACAACTGACATTTTGTTCAAGACATATTTAGTTTAACGAGGAAACATTGAGTGAAATCTTGATTTTCTTCCAGGAAATGAAGACTCAAGGAGTTGAAGAAGATCGTCTTCAGCTGCTACAAGATGTTAGTGGCGCTTTCAGACCAGGAATATTGACAGCATTAGTGGGTGTAAGTGGTGCTGGGAAGACAACCTTGATGGACGTTTTAGCAGGAAGGAAAACAGGCGGATACATTGAGGGAAGCATCAGCATCTCGGGTCACACAAAGAACCAAGCAACCTTTGCTCGTGTGAGCGGTTACTGTGAACAAAATGACATTCACTCCCCAAATGTCACGGTTTATGAATCACTCTTGTACTCAGCTTGGCTCCGTCTTGCTTCTGACATAGACACCAAGACTAGAAAGGTTGGTAAAGCCATCTTAAAAGTCTCTTTTGCTCTTCCCGTCCACAAAGTTCCTATTATAATCTACGTCTTGAATTTTTGTTTTTGTATAGATGTTTGTTGATGAAGTTATGGAGTTGGTTGAGCTCAAACCAATAAGGAATGCCATAGTTGGACTTCCAGGAGTTGATGGTCTTTCAACAGAACAAAGGAAGAGGTTGACAATTGCAGTAGAGTTGGTTGCTAATCCCTCTATCATCTTTATGGATGAGCCAACTTCTGGACTTGATGCCAGAGCTGCCGCAATTGTGATGCGTACTGTGAGAAATACTGTGGACACAGGGAGAACTGTTGTGTGCACAATTCATCAGCCTAGCATTGACATCTTTGAAGCTTTCGATGAGGTAAACTTCAATAGGATAGATTCTGTTTTGAGAATTTGCTACTTTTGGTTTTATTCGTTTTTTCCCATTCTATTACCTGCATTCAACTTTTTATTGCACTTGTTGCAGTTACTCTTGATGAAAAGAGGAGGGCAAGTTAATTATGCTGGACCTCTTGGTCGCCAATCTCGGAAGCTTATAGAATATTTTGAGGTTAGAATTTCCAATTTTTCTGCACTAATTAATGTTGGCTCTCTACATTATCTTATCATATGAACAATGTATTGCCCCTTTAGCAAATACAATTTACTTACTCCAAGAGAAATTGTAGCAAAAGCTAACATGCATCTTCTACCATAGGCTGTCCAAGGGGTTCCAAAGATTAGGGATGGATACAATCCTGCAACATGGATGCTTGAGGTCAGCGCTCCACCAGTTGAGGCTCAATTGAATGTAGATTTTGCAGATATTTATGCCAACTCTTCACTTTATCAGTAAGTTTAACTTCAATGTCACAGTTTAGGCAGCAAATTTTTTCCCTTCGCTTGAGACTTATAAATATATTGTGCTCAATTTTTTTTTTCACAAACTTTCAGGAGGAATCAGGAACTTATCAAAGAGCTTAGTACACCAGCTCCTGGCTCCAAAGATCTCTTCTTCCCAACCAGATATTCTCAGCCATTCCTTACGCAGTGCAAGGCCTGCTTCTGGAAACAACACTGGTCTTACTGGAGGAACCCTCAATACAATGCCATTAGGTTTTTCACGACAACAATTATTGGTATATTATTTGGTCTTATCTTCTGGAACAAAGGACAACAAACGTAAGTCTTTGATTATGAAACAATGTGCTTTTTACATCTGGATACATTTATCTTTTACTAGTGAGTGAAATTTTGGCATTAACCAAAAATATTTTGATCAACAGAACAAGACAACAAGATCTGATGAATCTTCTTGGAGCAATGTACTCTGCTGTGTTTTTCCTTGGGGTAACCAATGCCTCTGCCGTGCAAGCTGTTGTTGCAATAGAGAGAACGGTCTTCTATCGTGAAAGAGCAGCTGGAATGTATTCTGAATTGCCTTATGCATTTGCTCAGGTAAAAATTTTTAGTTGTACAAAAAAACTTGACTGGTTTTCTTCCCTTTCTCTTCAAAAAGAGCTTACCACTGAATTGTGGACTTAAGAACTATCGTTTATTCTTTAGGTGGCGATGGAGACAATCTATACAGCAATTCAAACTTTAATTTATACTTTACTTCTATACTCGATGATTGGATTTGAGTGGACGGCTGGAAAATTCTTATTGTTCTACTACTTCATGTTAACATGCTTTGTCTACTTCACTCTGTATGGGATGATGGTTGTTGCTCTCACACCGGGTCATCAAATTGCCACAATTGTCTTGGGCTTCTTCCTTAATTTTTGGAACTTGTTCTCTGGTTTTCTCATTCCTAGGAGTGTAAGTCATTCATAGTCATTAACTACTGATCTATCCACCTGAGGAAAATAAGAAATAAACTAAAATTTGCATTATTCATTCATGGCAGCAAATCCCTATATGGTGGAGGTGGTACTATTGGGCTTCTCCTGTGGCTTGGACACTGTATGGCATTGTGACTTCTCAAGTGGGTGATAAAAATTCTCCTCTTGAGGTCCCTGGACGACAAAACATGACGGTAAAGGGCTTCCTCAAAGAAAACTTGGATTTTGAATATAGCTTTCTCCCGGCTGTTGCTGTGGCTCATATTGGCTGGTGTCTCCTCTTTGTCTTCGTATTTGCCTATGCTATCAGGTTCTTTAACTTCCAAAGGAGATAACTAGTTTCTTCTACACATGTTATATGTTGTAGGATCAGAGGCGGAGTTAGGATTTTTATTAAGAGGGACAAATTCATATGTCAGTGTACAATTATTTGCATACACATTATATTATTATGGATATATTTTATACATAAAATTATAATGAAAGCAAATATTTAGTTAGAAATCTATTTTTATCGATTCATGTTATTTGTCTTTGTTGTAATTTTTTTTATCAATTCAAAATAATTAATGAAGTCAACTTTTCAATTAACATTAAGTATTTTTTTTTTATAAGACAAACCAATTAGATAAAACTTTTCATGAAATGTTGGGAGTTTATAATAAAAAATAATGTGAAAAAATTTAAAGACTAAAATGGATAGATTAATAGAACTTAATAAATAGATCAATACATTGTAATTGTAAAGTTTTCAAAATTTTTAGGTAAATAATTTAATCAAAACTTTTAAATTGTAGTATGAGTATTAGTTTTGATTTTTATTCATAATTTCGTGTAACTCATTTTTAGTCATAAATTTCACAAATTTTACTTAAGAATTTATATATTTTGCATTCATAATCTTCTATTATTAAAGTGTTTAACTTATTTACATTCGAATATTTAACTTAATGATTAGTGCATAATTCTTCACTAAGAAAATTTTGAAACTTTTCATCCAAAATCAAAAGTGTATAGCCTATTTATTGATACTATAAAAAATGAGTAAATCATTTTATATAAAAAAAATCCTTATAACTTACAAAAATATTAAATTTAAAAGTTATTATTATTAGATGAAGGATTAACTTACACAAAAAAAGTTTTACATTTTTTAATATTGATTTTAATATATCTAAGTAATGAGATTGAACTTTTTTTTTTGGCTTCTCTTTCATTTCTTAGATTTACTAGGTTAAAAAAAATATAAAATTTTTTTAATTTTACAATGAAGTAATAAGCTAATCTTTTTTCATTGTTCTTACAGATTTTTCATTTTTACATAAGACAAAGTTTAAATGTTAAAACTTGAAAAAAATTTGAGATATTTTTTTAATTCAATGAATTAAAAAGTTATAAATGAAAATTAATTAAAAATTATTATATTTTAAAATATTATTTATTTATTTTAAAAAACATATTTAAGAAATTCACATAACACCATATATATATATATAATTTTTAAAATTTTTGGAGGGCCGTGACCCTTCTGGTTCTCATGTGGCACCGTCATTATTTAGGATTATAGAAAATCATGCAGAACTATTGGGGAAAACAAAATGTTATAACCTTTCTTTTTTTTATATATATATCTTTCATTTTCATTGTGTAATTATATTCTTTTCTCCTGGTTTTTCATAAAGGGCGCACCCATTAGTGCTGCTGCAAAAGACACGTGAAAGTCTTAAAGAATTGCCTTGTCATAAACAGAATTTTTGTGACTTTTTTTTTTTTTCATTTTGTGTAAACTAGTTAGTTAATTTCAGTTACGCATGAAATTAATTAATTTTATCTATTTATTAATCAATTTACGCTAAAGTAGGTGTATTACAGTTATTTAGTCGTTTTACTTGCATTGCAAGTATTGTTACTTTTTTTTTAAAAAAAATATAAATTATTTGATTAAAAGTATGATTTTTTAAATATATTTTAAATTATAATATTTTGATGAAAACATTTAAACAACCAGATAAAAAAAATACAACAATTATAAGTTTTCATTAAAATATATAAGTTATAGATGATAAAGATTTTTTTACTTCTTTATTTTAATTTATTTTGTATCTTTGTAGTTATTTAGAATTAATTTAGTAATTAAAGTTTCAATTCTTAATAATTTTAAGTATAAAAATTAATTAATATTTTAAAAATAATTCTTAGAATCTTCTTTGGTGCCTTTCTTTTTTTTTTTTTTTACTTTTTTTAATCCATCAAAAATATTCTCAACAATTCATAAAATTCCTTTCTAATCTTGGACATGTGTCATTCATATAAATGTCCAAAATGAACAATGCCTGTATAGGATTCTTTTCATATATCTTTACAGAATAAAAAAAATAAATTAATATTTTAAAAATAATACTCAGAATCTTCCTTAGTGCGTTTCTTTTTTTTTTTTTCACTCTTTTTTATTAATCAAAATATTCTCAACAATTCATAAAATTTCTTTCTTATCTTGAACATGTGTTATTCTTACAAATGTACAAAGTGAATACTACTTTTATGGGATTTTTTTCATATATTATTAAGAAGCAAATTTCGTTTCGTTTCGGGGTAAAATATTTTATATTAAATTGATATTAAACAAATAAAATAAATTTATATATATATTTGTAATTAAAGAGATTATTTAATATATTTTATTGTTATCATAATATTAATGTAATTATCAATATATTTTTCAAAACCCTTATTTTGAAAGGTGATTAAAGCTAACAAAAATAAATAAATAAATAAATTGGTATGTAACTAAATTTGTATTTGAGATTAAACTTAAACTTTCAAACTTTTAATATTGTTAATTCATCATATGATAACATAAAATAAAATAAACAAAAATCCAGATAATCACGTACACATCATAGCACCCTAAATCCAACAAAGCTACTTAGGTGCTATGGTGTATACGTGGCAATCCAGGTAACCAAATACACATCACAACCATTTCACACCCAATCCCATATGTTGATGCTACTGAAGTTCATATTCAGATAAAGCCAAAATAAGTACAGGAAATTTCACCGAGGTATAAAGCTTGAGAATGCTCAGAGCTAAATTACTTTTTTTTTTTAATTCTAGTAATATCTTCAACAAAACTGATCTACTATTCAAGAGTTACATGGTTTCATAAGAATAACAAGCTTCCTGGCATGAAATCAATAGCCTTTTAAGGCTTTAAAAGCAGCTTACCACGGTTAACAAAAACCTCTTTCTCAGTGGATTGTTCTTCGTTAGCATTATTTGTGGTGGACCTGAAATAATAAAAATAATAATATAAAAATATTATTGTATTAAACTCACAATAATAAATAATAATCAATAACAAAAAATATAAAAAAATAAAGCACATCAAAATTTATGTAAAAAACCTTCTAGTGTAGAAGAAAAAAAACTATGAACCATTAAAAAAATTTTCACTATTAAATAATGGATATACAAAGTTCTTTTCTAATTAAAACTAGAGCTAATCAACCACTAGAGAGACAATTAAAAAAATTTCACTAAATAGGTGACTCGACAAATATACTTTGAATTTGATTCTAAAGAGCTTCAAACCCGATTTTACCCGTTCAGAATGTAAAACTTTGAACCATAAACTTTCTGATAAAATTTCAGCTCAATCGAACTACGGATTGACTTTTGTTCAATGAACTCTTATTTTTTTCTTTTTTTTTTTTAATTTTTCTTAGCTTTTCTTCTTTCTCTTGGTTTCGGTGCCTTTCTATTTTTTTCTACACCAAAACCAACCCTCACATTTTTTGTTATCTAGGGCTCTATTAGGGTAGCCTAAAACACAATGCCCATGGCCATTAAAACGTCAAATAACACATGGGGTTGGACTCCGCATATTTCTAACAATCTCTCTCTTCAGTCCCATTAGGAATAGATTCATCACCATAACAGTTTTATTTGGAACTTACCTTGGTCAAAGAACTCATTTTGGCTAAGTCACTGCAGAGCTCAAATTTTTTTTTGAAAAATATCTTAGTCAGCATATCCGTTACATTCTTATCAGTATGGACTTTTTTCAACTACATCTACTATTCCTCAATTATTGAACGTAACTAGTGATATCTAACATCAATGTGCTTTGTTCTAGCATAGTTCATGACATTTTTACTCAAATCTAAAGCACTTTAACTATCACAAAACACTACATATTCTTTTTTATTCAACCTCAATTCAAGAAGATAACGTTTCATCTAAAGCATTTCTTTACCTACTTCAGTTGCTGTAATATATTCAGCTTCTGTAGTTAATAAAGCAACACACTTTTATAACTTAAACTGTCACAAAACAGCTATTCCTACTAAAGTGAATAAATACCCTAAAGTAGATTTTTTACCATTAAGATGACCTGCCATGTCAAAATTAATAAACTTTTCTAAAATTGATTGTAAAATTTCATAACTCAAGTATATTTTTAAGGTACCTTATTAAATATCTGAAAATTTACTTTTCTGTTTCTCAGTGAACCTTTTTTGGATTAGAAAAAAATCTACCCACTGCATCAACTGCATGAGCAATGTCAAATCGTGTGCAAATCATAAGATACATAAAAGAATTTACTACAGAAGAATTAGGAATACTAGATATAGCTAGTATTCTTAGTTATTGTATAAGATTTCTTACTCAAATGAAAATAGTAAGTAAATTGCTATTCAATTTAGCATATTGCATGTTGAATCTACTAAGCACCCGTTCAACATACTTTTTCTGTAACAACCACAGCTTTTTAGCTCTTCACTTTTGGATAATATCTATACCAAGAATCTACTTTATCAGACCTGATCCTTTATACTTAAGGACTTAGACAATTATTCTTTCAACCTACGAATCATACCAACATCTTGTCCTACAATTAATATATCATTAACATATAATAAGAGAATAATAAAGTTACCATTAAAAAATTTTTTAACATACACATAAAGATCCATTGTCATTCTTTTATAGTTGTGGCTCACTATAAAAGAATTAAATTTTTTATACCATTATTGTAGAGCTTGTTTTAAGTTATACAAGCTTTTTTTCAGTTTGTAAACTAACTGCTCTTTCCCTTTCACTTCAAAATCATCATGTTGATCCATATAAATATCCTCATATAAGTCACCATGCAAGAATGTAGTCTTAACATTAAGTTACTTAAGCTCAAGATTCAAACTAACTGTTAATCCCAATACTACTTGAATGAAACTTATTTTCACAATTGGAAAGAAAATTTCATAAAAATCAATACTAGGTTTCTGACAAAAATCTTTCACCACCAATTGAGCTTTATACCTTACTAGTTTATCACCATTTTTTTTCAACTTAGACACATTTTTATTCTTCAACTGCCTTTTCTTTTTTGAAAGTTTAACAAGATCATATGTATTATTTTTTCATAATGACTTAATTTTTTCTTTCATTGCTTTTAACCAATGCTCTTTATATATAGTAGTTTATACATCTTAAAAGCTCTTTAGCTCTCTCTCATTGATAATTAAAATAAAATCCGAACTTAGATACTCGATAGATGGCTTGTGCTTTCTAGTAGATCTCTTAGGTGGAAACTCTACACTACTTAATACTAAAGGTAGCTCTCTCTACTCAAGACTCTCTAGTGGAAAGGACTGCTCACCCTACTCAATACTTTCAAGTAAAGAAGATTACTCACCCTACTCATCACTAACTATGGCTAGCTCATTCATATCCTCAAATTTTATTTTTTACTCATTTCTACCTTTGTGACTTTTTCTTGTGAAACTCCTATTGGTGTTGAAACATCACATTCAATAGTAACCTGTGTAGACTTCTCATTTTTCTTAAAGTCTGTTATGATTTTTTTCATGAAAGATCACATCTTTGCTTTTGACTGTCTTTTTTTTTTGCTGGATCCCATACCTTATATCCAAAATTTTCATCACTATATCTTACAAACACATACTGTATGACTTTACTATCAAGTTTTGACTTTATTTTTTTAGCACATACATGAATGCTTTACACACGAAAACTTTCAAGTGAGAATATGAAGCATCTTTCTCTGTTCACATTTTTTTTGAAATGTCAAAGCCCAAAAAATTTTATGGTGATCTGTTAAACAAATAGCAAGCTATATTGATCGTTTCACCCTAGAATGACTTTAGTAATTTTATTATCTTCAACATACATCTAACTTTTTTCATAATGATACGGTTCATCTTTTCAGCTACACCATTATACTGTGGTGTTTCAAGTTCTATCATCTCATGTTTAATCTCATGCTTTAAATAGTACTCTTTAAAATTTTTAGATGTTTATTTTCCACCATTATCAATCCAAATATACTTCAAAGGCAGTCATGTCATCATTTCCACCATAGCATGAAATTTTTGAAAATATTGTAATACCTAACTTTTATTTTTCAACATATATACCTAAGTTTTACGTGAAGTATCATCAATAAAAGTAACAAAATACATGCCACCACCTAATGACTCAACCTAAATGGAACCACATATATAAAAATATATCAATTCCAATATGTTTTCTTTTCTCTAAAAACTCTTATGAAAAAAAACTCTATGATGTTTGTCAAATAAACTATGATCATATGAATAGAAATATATATCTTTGGTCAAAGTAATAAGAGCTGCCTTGCCAAAACTTGTAACCTTTTCTTGTTCATGTGTGTCAGCCTCTTGTGCCATAAGTTTATTGAAGCGTCATCCTCAACGACATTTATCTGGTTGTCATTCAATTGCATTTATGTCTTATACATTGTACAACATAGTTTTTTCTTGTAACTACCATAGATTATTTGAGAAGCTTTCATTGCCCATTCTTTTGTCGACTTTTATATCCTTTCTTATCAAGGACATTAATAGTAAGTAAATTTATTCTCATAACTGAAATGTGTCTAACATCTTTCAAAGTCAGCATACAACTGGTACTAGTTTATACAATAATATCACAATCTCAATAATCTATGACACATTCTTGTTTCTTATCTTAGTGCAACTAAAGTCTCATACTTTATAAGTTGTAAACAATTTTCTCTTTGAAACATAATGATATGTCACTTTTGTGTCAATTACTCACTCAATGTTGGGATTACTAATGTGATTACAATTACCATGTATACAAATCAAAGTAACTAAATTATTATCTGAATTCACTATTGCAATATTGTCATTATTTGAACTCTTGTATTTCTCATCTTTTTGCTTTTGCTTTAAGATTTTACAATATCATTTTATATGACCTGTTTTATCACAATGGAAGCACTTCACTTTATCTTTAAACTTAAATCTATGTTTAGACTTACTATAACCTTTTGAGTTTTAACCTCTATCGATGTTTCTACCCCTGTTCTCTATTACTAGAGCTTGATTTTCAAAGTCTAAATCTTTTCATCTTACTTTTTCATTAAGTATAATGTCTTTTATCATCTTTAGTGTCATCTTGTAATCAAGAGCTGAATTAAGAATAGTCATAATTAGAGTATTTCAGTTGTCTAACAATGAACCCAAAAGAAATAATACCTTCATTTCATCATTTATCTTAAGCTTTATAGTAGTTATCTAATTAAATATATCTTAAAAATCACTCAAGTGCTCTGTAATTGATCGTCCATCCATGCACTGTAAAGTTACAAGCTTTTTAACAAACATAACTTCATTAATACTTATTTTTCTTTCATATAATGCTATCGATTTTTTTCAAATAGTGTAAACATCTGTCTTTTGCACTACATGATGAAACATGTTGATATCAATCTATTTTTTAATTGTAGCCAACGTCTTTCTACCTAACTTCTTCAGCTTTCATCATTTATATTTACTGGTTTAGTCGAATCACCTAATCACTTAATATCGATTCATGCAAATCTTTGTAGTATAAATGATCTTCCATCTTAGGGTTCTAAATTAAATAATTTGATGTTGTCAATTTTATCATAAAATCCGTATCACCTTTCATGATCTTGAATAGAATTTACTTTTGTCTTGGATTATTTTTGTATCGATCTCTCAAAATAACCCTCGCTCTGATATCCCTTATTGGGCTTGAAGTAATAAACACAATAATACAGAAGCAATATATCATAATAAACTCACAGCAATAGATAACAATTAATAATAAAAAAAGCAAGAAAAATAAAGATATCAAGATTTATATAGACAACCTTTTAGTATAGAGAAAAAAATCACAGACTATTAGAAAAATCTCTGCTATCAAATAATAAATATACAATATATTTCTTTAGCTAAAACTAGAGCTAATCAACAACTAGATAGATAATTGAAGAAATCTCACAAAATAGATCACTCAACAAACACACCTTAGATTTTTTCTTAAAGAACTTCAAACCAAATTTTCACTATTCAGAATGTAAAACTCTGAATAATAACATTGCTGATAAAATTTCAACTTAATTAAACCACAAATCGACTTTTGTTCAATCAACTCTCTTTTTTTCTCTTTATTTTTTTTAACTTTTCTTCTTTCTCTTGGTTTCAGCACCACTCTCTATTTTTTTTCTACCCTAAAACTAGCCCTCACATCTTTTGTTATGTAGGGCTCTATTAGGGTAGCCTAAAACACAAGGCCTATGGCCTTTGAAAAGCCAAATAACACATGGGACTGGACCTCACATATTCCTAACAATTTAAACCTTTAAAAGGAGATTTTCATAAGAACGGTGATTGCTACCATTGATTTCCATTTCTTTCAGGTTCAACCATTGCCTTCTAAATTATCATTATTAATCATGTTGAGAGGGAAGAACTTTGAAAAGTCTTTATATAAGAAACAATCCATGGGCTTCATATAAGAAAAACCAATTGTATCAGTAATTTTCATGGCAAAAAAAGAGTTGCTCATGCAAATGACAAAATTTGGTAACAATCTCTAATATATAAGCAATGGCCAATATTTATGATCCTAACAATTATAGCCCTATATTGAAACTTCTTAGACAAAGCTCCATACAATTTATACTACTTTATTATACATCAAGCAATAAAACTACAACAAAAATGAAAATGACAAATTGAGAAGTAATGGCATCGACCATCATAATAATCATTTATTTTGACATTGTCCATTTTATCAAGTCAATATTTACTGCAAAATTATATTTAAAACACAATTAACCATTAATTAACATGTGAATTTAATTGTTGTTTGTATTATATACTGTATTTTAGGTTTAGGAGTGTATGTGATCACAAAGCCTAGTTTTCAAAACTAATTTGATACTTTTTCAAAATAAAATTGAAAAGAAAGAAAAAAATAATTGAGGAAACAACAAATGAAGGAAAAAAAGTAAAAAAGCAACAATAATAAAAATATACCTTTAAAAAAGAAGGAAATCTTTTCAGCACTTTTGTAGAAGTATTCACTGGTCAATTTTATCTACAAAAGACCCATATTGACAAAATTAGGCTTTATAATTAAATATTCTTTAATCAACTTTAACTACAAAACAACCATATTTAGAAATTATCAAAATTTAAGATTTATAATCAAATAAATTCAAATTATTTTACTAGAACTCCAAGAAAGAAATAATGAAAAAAAACCTAACTTTTGGTGGAGAAAATAGAAGCTGTGGTATTGGGGTCAAAGTTTTAAAGCAATTCATCCATTCTCTTCCTTATAACTTCAATTTCTTTAGGGCTATAACTAAAAAAAAAAAAAACAAAGGCAATTTTGAAATTTGGTTAAGTAAAACTAAGAGTAAAAAAGTAGTAGTTGTATTGCTTTTGTAAAAGAAATTGTTTTTCATTTAATTATACTAAGACATTGTAAGAAAAAATTGTAAAAAAAACAAACATTTAATAGGCATAATAGAGTAATCAAATATACAACACAAAAAAACAAACATTACATAAACTTAACAAACCTAAATACACAATAAATAAAGTAAAACAACATATAAAATAATTTATACTAATATGAAAATTAAATATCCAAAGAACTTCAACAAAATCTGAGACAAAACAAACTCTGAGACAAAAAAAAAATCAATTGAAAACAAAATCGTAACTTCATTCAAATAACATGCAAAACAAAATCTGAATCTAAAAATAAAAACCAATTACAATAACAATAAAAAAAAAGCATCATCAAAGAAAATAACAACTAAAAACTTTTTAATCCAACACAAAACATGCAAAGACAAAATCTTAAAAAAAAAAAAATACATTCACAACAACATACAAATCTTCCAACCACGTAACCCAAACACTATTAAACAATCAAATTTCATTGAACAAAATTAAAATTTGTAATACCAAAATCATCGTAACAAAACTTAAAACAAAAAATCCACATCCAATTAAATAATAACAAGAAGCAAATATTTTTACCCCAAAATACCTCATAAAAAAATAATGAAAGAAAAAACTCACACACAAAACAACATATAAAACAATTCATACTAATATGAAAATTAAATATCTAAAAAATTTCAACAACTTCGAGATAAAAAAATCAATCAAAAATAAAATCATTATTTTATTCAAACAACATGCAAAACAAAATTTGAATATGAAAAAAAAAAAAAATTCAACAACAATAACAAAATTGTCAAAGAAAATAATAACTAAAAACTGATTTTTATCTAGCATCAAAACATGCAAAGATAAAATCTTTCCAAAAAAAACACATTCACACAAACCTCCCAACTATAGAACTAAATCCTCATTCAATAATCAAATTCCATTAAACAAAATACTATGTTTCTATAAAAAAAAAAAAATTACAACACCAATAAAAATAAATAATGTCAAAGAAAATAATAATTAAAAACTGAATTTCATCAAATATCACAAGGCAAAGAGAAAATCTTCTAAAAAAAACACATTTACAACCACATCCAAATCTCATAACCATAAAATTGAAACCCTATTCAATAATCCAACTCCATTATACAAAATAAAAATGTGTAACAACAAAATCCTCTCAACAAAACTTAAAAAAAAAAACTCATGTTCAATTAAACAACATAAAAAAGCCATATATTTTATCTAAAAATGCCTTAAAAAATAAGGAAAAAAAATCAAGAAATACAGGCCAAAAAATATTTTTTTTGACGCCAAACTTTTGCTTTTTGAAACAGTAATAAAAACCTCAAAAAAAGCTTTGAAATTAAAATTAAAACAACCTTGTCAAACATTAAAAAAAAAAAAAACCAATAACCTGTTAAAGAAGCTTCTGCTTTTTGGTCCCAATCAAATATAAAAATATTGTAAAACATGTCACTTGTTCCCTTGCAAGTGTCAATGCCGAATCCCTTAAAGCTACTTTTTTACATAAGGGAGTATTGATTACAAATTATAAATTATTCAACCTAAATAATTTTAAATTGTACGATAGAATAAAAATTAAAAATTTTATTTCTTTACCGAACAGAAGATGAATAATAGAGGAATCATTTTACATGTTAAATCATTAAAAGTAGTAGTATTATTTTGAAGATAAAAACCCTACTCTTTACATAACAGTAGAGAGTATGCGTGCGGCTTATACATGTTGAACGGTTCATCTGAAAATAGAATCACTTCTTAAACTGATAACTTCTCGAGCTACCGAACAAATCTCAAAAAAAAAAAAAAAAAAAAAAGAAAAAGAAAGGACTAACAGGCAATAGTTCCCTGTTTCAATTTCTTACGGCTTTCATTTCTAGCAAAAAAAAAATGACAGATGCCACCAATAAATCAAGAACCATAATCTGCATAGGAGACATCCATGGTTACCACAACAAACTCCTCAATCTTTGGTCCAACCTCCAATCTCAAATCGACCCAGAATGTTTCAACACCGCCACCGTCATCTTCCTAGGTGACTACTGTGACCGTGGACCCGACACACGCAAAGTAATGGATTTCTTAATCTCTTTGCCGAAGCAGTATCCCAATCAGAAGCATGTCTTTTTGTCAGGAAACCATGACTTTGCTTTCGCCGGGTTTGTCGGGGTGTTGCCGGGGGAGTTTGAAGCGAAGGACACTTGGCAAGAGTATTTGGATATTGAGGAAAGAGAAGGGTGGTATAAGGGAGAAGGGTATGAAAAGATGCATTTGCAAGGGGGAGATGGGCTGGTTGGATTAAGGCTAAGCTTTAAATGCTGTCCGAAAGGGATTGAGTACAAAGGGTTCCATATATGAATCGCTGCTCCTACGTTTGAAATCTTATGGAGTATCTTCATGGATCTTCCTGGGTGATGCCATCCTTTTCTTTCTTCTTTTTTTTTTTAATTTTGGATGTTTGGGTTTCCTTTTCTTGTATGGCTTTGCTTTTGATTCATGGTGGTTTTTTAGTTTAAGGTTATTCTTTGTTTTTAGCGATAAATAAATAGGTTTTTGGCTCTTCAATGATAGTTCGGATATGTTCAATGGTATACTGAAAGATTGACATTCTTAGATATTCATTTTTCAATTGGATTATTGTGTTTGATACTCGGTCATGTAATTTAACTGAGATTGGGGTTTGAGGATGGTCAAAATATTGGGTGGGGAAATCGTTGATTCTTGATTCATTCATGGTATGATTCTAGGTTATATATTTTTTAAGGAAAGAATGATTGTAATTAGATATTAGTTAGGTTTTTTGCGATTTATAATTATTCTCCCTTAAATATGTCAAAGTTTTTTTTTTTTTGCCTTGGATAATCTTTATTCCGTATCTATACTTTAAATGAATGAGGAGTTTTTTTGTCTACAGATTTTGATCATGGCTGTCCTGAACGATCACAAGAAATTTCTAGCTGATATGGTTTAGGGTTCATGAAGAGGTAATTCCTTTTCAGCTCTAGTTCTTCTTCTGTCCTTTCTTCTCTCTCTGGTATTCCTTCTTCTCTTTTGCTTTTCTTAGCTTTTAGAAACTGAATGTGATCAGAATGTGCTAAATGCTTTAACAGGCAAATTGCAGAAAAGTAAGTTAGTAAGCACTTCTTTAGTTTCCTGGAACAATAATGTGCAGGTTAGCTATGATGTTATAGTCTGAAACTAGAGTCAAGGTGGGATACTTAGTTGAGGTGTTTTCAATGTGCAGGATGATGTCTGTAATGGGAACAGAGGAAGGACTTAAAACATTGTAAATTGATTGCTGTACATGCTGGTTTAGAGAGAGGTAAAAATGTCCAAGAGCAGCTGGAATTTTTGAAAGCCAGAGACAGCCGTGTGCCCAAGGTAACAGATCTCAGCGGGAGGAAAGATGTTTGGGATATCCCCAAGGTAATGAATGGTTCACTACCTATGACACAGCTCTTATACATCTTTGACATTGTTTTTCTTATGCACACACACACACACACTTGATATTCAACTTCTTAATTACTACTTTGCAGCTTAATTTTGGAGGCTTAATAACATGATTCTCATGATACAAAGTTGAGATGTAAGTATTGGTGTTGAATGTCTTGCAGGAGCTAACTGAGACAATTGTGGTAAGTGGTCACCATGGGAAACTTCACATAGAAGGTCTTAGGCTGATTATTGATGAAGGAGGAGGAATGGAGAGTAATCCAGTGGCTGCAATCGTGCTTCCTTCAATGAAGATAGTCCGTGACACGGATAATTTTTCTTAGTTTCAAGTTTCTAGAAGATGGTCATCAGATATCCACTTACTTTCTGACATGATCCCTTGTTCTTGGGACATTAAGTATCTCCAAGCCGGTAGAAATAAAAGTGAATTTGGATGCACTTATTAGGTAATTTTTCTTCTAATCTGTTTATTATGTCGTCAATTTACAGATTATATGGAAACCGATTACTGGTCTTTAAATTTCCTAAATGGATAATTCTGCAAGTTGTCCAATATGTTAATAGCATATGTTCTGTATTGGATGGTTCATGTGGGTTGGAATTTTGGATAAAGAAGAGACATATCAATGATTATGTTCAGTAGGTTTTGGAAAGAATTTATGAAACATCTTGGTTTTGAAACAAGGCAAATGCACAAAAACTGCCGTCCATCCTTTAAATTGGTTAAAACTTGAAAGACTATATGCCATATATACAACTTTTCATCACAACAAAAGTTATTGAACAGAAATTGTGAGTGGTTTTAAGGATTCTATGAAACAAACACAATGGCATTTAAGGTCATATCAAGATGTGGATTTGCATATTTTATAATCAATGTTGCAATATAAAAGAAATGAATAGAATGCATCCCCTCCCTTTGTATTCCCACAAAGGAAAAATGAAAAATAAAAAAGTTTTTCACTCGTAGTCAGAACTTTCAGAGCTTGATCCATTTCGTTTATGATCAACAGCACCATCGGCCACAGCTCCGTTTCTCTTTGAATCTTTTTTATCCTCTTCATCTTTGCTGTATTCACCCTCATAATCATCATATCCATCTTCTTCTGCTCTTCTCCTCAATCCCCTCTACCATGGCAGCTCCCTCTTCTGACAAGGGACCTCTCAACCTGCTCTGACACCGTTTCAATATTTTGATCTTCAAGTTTGTCTTCTTATCACAACCAATCCAAGAGTCACACAAGCAGAAAGCAATCTAAGTTATAATTTGCCTCAGCAGGAGCCTGGAACTTGCCCATTACTAACCTTGACCCACTCTCAACATCTTCTCTAACGGCTGCATTTGTCTCCTTCAGGCTTGCCCGACCCTTCCTTCAACCGTTGCATTTCTTTAGATGCCGCTGTTATGGCCACAGCCTCATCCATGAAGCTCACCTTCTGGGAGATCCAAACATTATTGGAGACAGATTCAGCAAGCAGTAACCAAAAAATCTCCTCGTGGAAGAGGAAGGAACATGAGGAAGAGCAGCAACAAGGCCACTCGCACGCTTGAGTGTGATCCAAGCATGCATTGTGACAATATCACCCTCTTGTATCCCCTCTTCACCTTCTGTCTTCCACGTGAAATCAATTGTCAAGGAAGGCATCATTCCTAGAACCAGCTCCACATCTTTGGTTTCAGCAGTAGATAAACCTGCAACCTGAGCAAGTAGTTCAACTCGAACTTCCAAGGTCCATGTCACGAATCTTGAAACATTCATACTTTCTGCAACATAATGACAGGGAATTTTCAAACCAAAGAACAATAGGAAACCGATGCAAAATTTCAACAATGACGTGTCCTATGATTCATGCATGTTACATCACAACATCAAAGCAATATCTTGTTTTGTAGAGCATTTGCCAATCTGTACAAGCAACAATGTAACATTTTCACCACCTTTCTAAGATGATTGAACCTTTTCCAACAGTGAAAATTTTCAATCTAAAGTCTCTGAGGCTTTAGCTAATGAATCAGGGTTTTGATCAAATAACTTAATCCAAAAAATGATCAAATGGTTGAGATAGAGCGTGTCTTGAGATATAGAAAACTAACCAAGCACCAGACCAATATAACCCAAATAGTAGCCTAGATATAGGTGGCAACATAGAATTACTGTAGATGCATCGAGACTCTTTAGTAAGTCAAAAAAAAAAAAAAGAGTAAAAAAAAGTATATCTCTACCTTCCATGTTATCTTTTTGACCATGGCCTCATTAAAATGAGGCAGCTGTAGAAAGGGTGCAACACCTTCACTAGATCCTCCAGCAATCTTTCGAGCACTTAGCGGAAGTGCCTGATTCAATCAATAAATAAATAATTAAAAATAAAAAAAAAATCGATCACTTCGTTGAAAGATATAGCCGCTTTAGAAGAATACCTCTCTCTTCTAATAAAAAGAAAAGAGAATGACTAGGCATAACAGTATTAGAACAAATAGCAGTGAAGGCCAAAGCTGTAGAATTATTAGAAGAAAATGTTTACAAATAGGGATTTGGTTTGAAATTGTCAGTGAAAAGGCAGGAAACAAAACTTTGACATGTTTGGTCAAGTGCAATAGGAATAAAAAAATGACTGGTCAAGGGTGCACACACATTGGCAACAGGTATGATGGTGGTGCTACACCAAAATGTAATATTCCACTTCAATCTCTAGTAAGCAATACAGCCTGCTAATTTTGGGTCCGTTTAGGAAGCTGAACGTTTTAGAAGAGAAAAACTTGTACTCACCTATATGCCAAGGGTATGCAAAAGCAAACAATCTAATATTTATGATGAATAGACATACCTTCTAATTAACATTTTTTACTTTGATATGTTGCAAATGACTATATAAATGGAGGTAACTAAACATAATATTAGCATCAAAAGTGGCACCATTAAATCATTCACAAGGAAAACCCCAAATTTTCAGACAAACAAATAGATTCCAAACCAAGGAACATATATAGACTTACCTGAATGATATTCTGAGAGAGCTCAACTACACCAATCACAGGTCTTAACCATCCGTCCCCTTGAGCAGTTCGTGGTATTAATGCCATCTGTATTCATATATAACATACTGACTGATACAACTTCCAAAGAATGCAGAATTTATTGAGTTGCGAGCATCACTTTTTCAGAAAAGTAGAATAAGATGGCAGAGAACCTAGTAAACATACTCACACAGCAGTGCCTGCTACAAAGCAATACGGCTTTGCAGCCTAGGAATTTCAAAACATTAGGGCCTAGCGGGCTACAAGATTATGATTAGGATGAGGGGCTGCAGTGGATTCTGAGACCAAGTTGTTTTATTTCACTTCTTCACAAAAGAAGCTGAAGATAGTAAAGGCAATGATTTCTTAGACAATCCTTCAAAACCCTTAGATGCCCCAATAATACCAAAAATTTTCAAGAACTGTTCTTATCAAAATGTTTGAATGTGGATGAATGTGCGAGAGAGATGATTTTCAAATATTGGTGTAACAAATTCATTAATGTGCTAGTAGAAGAGCTGAGAAATCTAAATTGGCCTTCATTAGTTCCTCAAGAAGGTGGGGTGAAAGCTCAAGCATGCATCTAAAATCACGCAGCAAAGCTGGAGTCAGGGCTGCAGACTTATGAGTCAACTAGGCCTGGATCAACAATTCTGCCTGAAAAGTGGAAGGTAAGGTAAAGTAGAAGAATCATAAGACCTAATTCAGAGTGCTTGAAATAAGTAAGAGATACTAGATGAAATAGAGAAAGGAATGAATGTAGCCACCTTTACTAAAGCTGGGTGCTGCGTCCACCTTTTACACTCTGACTTCAAGTCTCTACCATGTCAAGCACAAACTAGGAATAAGAGAAAAGGAGCCTGCCATCAACCTAGTTGAATTGTTGTCTGTTGGGGAAATTTTGAGACATTACTGAAAAAATTGTCATTCCAAGGTCTCTATATATTTAGAAACACAAAGTAATAGTTATTTATGATTGTTTCACACTAAACATCAAGTAGCAAATCAATATGGAGAAAAATCATACCTCGGAGCTAAAGAAGCTTTCATGAAGTAGTAGTTGGTAGACAATGTTTGATGCATCACATAATTTCCAGTATATTTAGCTGATCTTGAGCGATATATAACAGCCCACTATAAAGGCAGAAGAATGCATACTCCAACTATTCCCAGCAGAAGTATTCCAGCCGATGCTCCATTATTCATCAGAAATGGAGGTAGGGCTATACCCATTTGAAGACCATAAATTATGAACGCAATGAAAATTGGCAAAAAATTCAGAATCAAACTCTCTCATTCAGGAACTGGTATTCTGCCAGAATGAAAGATGAAACAAGAAGTTTGTTACCTGCCTGCCATCTGGGTGGCCTTCTTTTCAAAATTCTCCCGAGAGACTGGTCTGGCAAGGCTTGATAAGCCTTTGAAATGTATTCAACAAAATACTCCTGGGCTGATGAAAGGGCAGGAGGAAAAAGTGGAGAGGTATTAGGTCTTCAAAAAGAAAAAAAGAAAATCAATATGCAGCGAAAACCAGATATGGAAACAAGAGTAGTGAACAACAAATAAAACTTATAACATGGACCTGGATCTTTATCAGGACGATACTGTATGGAAAGTCTCGTATACGCCTTCTTTATGTCTGAATCAGAGGCCCCAGATTCTAAATCAGGAAAATAAAATGAATCGAACCATGTTCTACCATGAGAAACAGCTGAGGCACACCACGTGCAGAGTATACAATGTCGATGAAAAAAAACAAACTGATAAAAGTAAAGGTTGCTTGCACTGATATGTCATCCAGATATTAACATATGAGTTATGACCATTCATTCCACATTAACAAAATCAATTAGGAGAGAATGCATGTCTGAACTTTCTCAATCCACACATGACATTAAGTTCTTTGCCTCAAACCCGAATTTCCAACATATAAAGGATGAGGTAGCAGCTAACTACAAGATTAATAATGTTCTCATCAGATATGAAGAACAAATGGAGTACCTCATGAATTGTAAGCTTGATGTAGTATATCAGCATCACCATGACAATCCAAAGAAGTACAACTGTCAGATTACTAAATTTTGAGAAGTTCGATATCTGCAAAAGCAATCCAAAGTAGCACAAATACTACTCAAATACCATTCCTGACAATGAATAAAGTGATATTGGAAGCAAATTTACCCATCTGAAATTAGATTTCCTACACTTCCCGCAGCAAGAACACATGGAACACTGGCATTGGATAGTCAATTGTCTTCTTCGAGAATGAATATAATATCATAACTAGAGAGTACGGCACCAATGGCAGAGCCATCCCATTATAGTCAACACAAGGATAGGGAACAATGCAGTGTTCTCCTCCGACACAGCCACATCGACCTTTTCACTTTAAAAATAGAACTTAACGAATTGTTTTCTTCTTTATATAACTCTGTTATAATATTTTGACAAACGATCAACACCTATGCATTTCTCTTACCCATTCCAAACAATCAAAAAGATAATCAGAAAAATACAGCTAAAATCTCAATTCAGAATATGAGAAATTCTCTCCAGCAAGGAAATAATTTCGGCGGAAACGAAAAATTGTTGAACTTGAATTAGAAAGGATTGGGGCAAAAAAAAAAAAAAAAAGAAGATTGATTTATTTGTGGTTGATTTTGTTGTTATTAAATCTTATTAATGTTAGAATAGTTTGTCACCGTTATTAAGCATTTAATCTACCAAAATTATTTATTAAAAAAACTTTTTATAATGTAAAATAATATAATTCACTGATATTCTAAACTACAAAAAAAAAAAAAAAAATGGTTTGCACCAGTTAACAAAAGACGAGAAAAAGGAATAAGCCCCGTTGATTCCAGCTTCTTGAACTACCAGGAGGAGGATGGGGGTTTGATTAAGACCTTTGTTTGAATTTGCATTTTTTTGCGTCAGAACAAATCTCCCAGGGAGGATGTTGCGTCGGTATATCAATGGACCACATTCCGATTCTCTACTTATCAAAAATTAAAGTATCTTCCGCAGTCACCCTGCAACATTTGCACTTGGTGACAGGCCTTGGTGGAGCCACAGCCCTCCGCTGGGATATCGAACCCAACGCAAATACAAAATAGAAAAAAAATGTTCCGAAAAAGAGGGGAGATACTCAGATGACTCCATTCTTCATACTACTAACAAACAGCAACAAAAGATGGGCATATATCATGACAGATTTCGTACGTTAACTCAATTTATTTAGTTGGATTTTTTTTTGAAAAGATAGAAAATGAGAAAATAAATTTATATCAATTCATATCAATATATGTTGATTTAAATTCAAGTCTTGTCTTTTTCTTTTATATTAATCTCAAATGTATATTTTAAAAACGAAGGTTATATATTTAGTATTTTCACTTTGATATATATGTTTTTATCATTAGACTTAACATTGATTAAATGTAAATCAAATTTAGTTGTTAAATTTATTCTCCCTAGTCCTTCATCTGGTAAAAAAATTTTGATTTTGAATTAAGATCTTCTTTCCTTTACTTCTTATGAGAATTATATCCTCCTCTGAAAAAAAAAATTATCCTCCCTAACTCTTTTTAAAAGGTTTGAAGAGATTATTGTGATACCTTTCAACAATAATTTTTTTTTGTTAGTGTAGATATATCTTCATAATTTTTTACTTTTAAATTAATGAATTTTTTATATAAAAATTACTATCTAACTATGAAAAAAATAAAATATTAACATTTAAATATAAAATTTATTAATATTATTTATTAAAAATAATTATGTAAACTACTCGAATTAAAATAAAAACTCAAATAAATAATATTTGCTATATGTGGAAAAACCGTCAGTCAAATGATAGTTTTTTTTATGAGATTTTATCTTAATCTGAATTTAGAGTTTGTAATATACAACTGGTTAAATAAGATACGGTATTTTTTTTTTACAATATAAGATAATCTCCATATTTAGTCATGTACTATAATAATTCGTAAAAATCAATTAAGAAAAATGTAAATGCCTTAGTGAGCGCGCTGACTGACTACTGTTAGTCTATTATTATGAAATAGTATTAGGAATTAATAATTTAATAAATACAACTTATTTTTTCATCTAATAAAAAAAAAGTTATGCCTACAAACCAATTTGTCTTGAATTATAATTAGCATAACTCTTCCATGACATGATTATTTGATAAATTCAAATGAGCTTATACTAATTCATGTATATGTAAATTAATTCATAATTGTAATATTACAATTAAATTAATAATTATATATTATGTTAGAAAGTATAAAAATTAAGATAAAAATAATGAGACCAGTAATATTATATATCATTAAAAAGTACAAAATCAAAAGTGAGATTAGGAATATTTTTTTTTTTGGAGTGGATGACCAATAATATTTTTTATAAAATACATGCAACTTAATTCGCATTAAAGAAATTTAATTTTGATCCAATTTGTTTCGGTAAAAAGAGAATTACCAAAAAGGATTAAATTATAAATGCTAGAATGGTGAAGTTTGATGGCCAAAAAAACAAAGGAAGATTTTTCATTTCATGGAAGTGAAAGTGGATTTCTTATATTGTGAAAAAGAAAATTGAAAAGAGAAAAAAGATAAATAAAAAAATAGAAATGACAACCACAATGCTTCCCCAAACCGTTCGATTCTGATCTCTTCTTCTGCTTTCTAAGCTGAATCCACGTGGCGGGCCATCGGGGCCAATCTGATAAAATAAAAAAAGAGCATAGAGTGAGATGGACGGTCAAGATTGAGTTTGGAATCGGTCCTACATTTCAAATCTATTCCCCACACCCATCCCCATGCAATTCTCCACTACACACGTAGCAGTCCCGTTCATTTCATTTCCTTCGAAATTTTAAAGAAAGAAAAAATCTAACTGATATTTTTTTCTCTTTCACTCACACGACTCTCGGTGGCCTTGGAATTATCATTGGCGATATCTTCTCTTCTCTTCTTCTCCCTTTTCGGATCTGCCTGTTGTCATTTGCTCACCTTTTCTTGCCTTCCAAACAGAAGTAGAAACAAAAATCGTGGAGAAGAAATAATGATTTATAGTGCATCTGGTATACGGTTACCTTGTGTGCCGTCTGTGTACAGGTTCAGTCAGTCAAGCTTCAATGGCGCTCGAAGGAATATCAGTTTCTCTCTTTTGTTGAAGAAGGATCAGTTTTCTCGTATTATCTCTTTTCTTTTCTACTTTTTTAAGCCTTTTTGGTCTTTATATGATTCTCTCTCTTTCTCTCTCTCTGCATATATTTTTCATTCAGCACCAAATTTGGTTACTTCTTCTAGGTTTTATATAACTAATCTAATCTTATTTTCCATTTTTTGGACTAGAAAAAGTTGTTGATGTAACAGTGATGGGTGAGCTTTAACAAATTTATTTACTCAAACTACGATGCTTGATTTATCTTTTTTTTTTTCTTTTTATTTTTTATTGATAAAGTTAGAAACGATGGCAAAAAAGAGTTGAGTTGTAGTATGATCCAAACGGAGAAAAATTAATGTGTTCAAATACGATGTCGTTTTCTTAATGAAATCCGTAATTAAAGTATTAATAGTTAAATCTTCTTTGATTTACTCTTCCGCGAGTATTGATTTGTTATAAGCGTAAATGCTGAAAAAAAAAAAAAGGATTTTTGAAGAAATTGTCATCATGATTCAAAATGTTACCACTGAATTTGTGGTAGTAGAAAAAAATTACCATGAAGAAATGTCTGATTTTTTAAATGAAGAAGTAATAATTGTAAATCAAAGGAAGCTTAGTTTAAATGTGAAAGGGGAATTGTAAAAAAAAAAAAAAGGATGATTTTAGTGTAAGAGCAGAAAAACTTGAGTGGAAAGAAATGCTTTAGTTTTGCAGCTAGGGAACTTTATGAAGAAAATAAAATCATTACTATTAATAATTTTTATAGGTGTATAACTTGTTGCATTATTTTTCCAGCCCTTGTTTGAAAGTCATGGTTGGATCATTCCCCTTTTATTTTCTGAGCATGCCAATATTACCTTGTTTCTGATTTCTCTTCTTCTGTAAATGAAGATGGATCTGGTATTTGTTAGTATAATTTAGTACTTGTCAAAAGAATCTCTATGGGGTGGTGACTGCTTTATAATCAATTGCTTTGAAGCATGGTGGGGAACTGATTGAGCTTGCTTGTAGGGAAGATTTTGCGCAAAAGTCTCTTATGATTCAGACTCTTCATCCTTAACCTGTTGCTTGCATCCAGAAAGTTCTTGGTTCCTGGTGGTCAGGGTGATGGGTTCTTCATCCTTGACAGATGACATTGGAAAGTCCTAGCACTATTTCAGATGATCCACAGGTTTGCGATTTTCTGAGAATAATGCAGAATGTATGGAAATATTACACTTCTGGAAATATTACACTTCCAGTTTTAGATTGAGTGCAGTTGAATTTTCATTAGTTTATATGTAGGGTAAATTGAAATATGAAAATTTGAGATGGTGTTGATGCCATTCAATCTTGTTGGTTCTCTAAACAGTTTTGACTTCTTGTTGAAAACTTGTGGTTCTAATTCTGAGCTATGACTCTTTTGGAAGAAAAATTCTTATAAACAACATAAAAGGATGTGGAATAAGGTTGGAGAATGGTATGTTAGTTTTTATTTTTGAACTTCTGCTTATTAGCAGCTAATTTTGATGCTCATTTCAGGTTAACAATTCAAAATACAAGAGTGGATTTTATCTTTCCCATCCCTTTATGATTTTATTATAGGTAATTCATGATGTAGAGAGTGAAAAAATGCAAGATGATGAGAAGGTTGAGGTTGAGGAGCAAGAATCTGTTCCATCTGTGCTTCCAAATAATGATGAAGAAGCTTGTGCTAAGGAGCCATCTGTCCCTTTAAACAGGAAAGTAAGTACTAAGAAAAGTGAAGCAAAACCAAGATCCATTCCCCCTCCTGGTGCAGGACAGAAAATATATGAAATAGATCCAACATTGTTGGGTTTCCGTGAACATATTGATTACCGGTTAGATAATCCTCTGTTATTTACTTGTATATTGGTAATTGAGTTCAAAATATTGAGTCTCCTCTGGCCTTTACAAGCTACAGGTTTTAGTTTCTAGTTGTTGGTTTGTTTCTGCTATCTTTTTCACAGTTGGTTGTACACTGTGTCTTCCTATCTGCACTTTGCCAAACTTGCTCCTGGTTCATGGAGGTCCATATTGGTATCTGGATAGGAACACTGCGAATAATCTGTATTTTCATGTCTCCTATTAGCAGTTACATTTATTCTATGATTTTGGACAAGCAGTGATTGAAAGAGCACTCACTGTTACTGTTTATTACGTTTATGTGTCTGTTTTCCTTAACTTTAGGGCCTTGTGTTGGTTTTCTATTTCTATTATTTAGTTGTTTAACTAGATTTTATCTGGTTGGAGTAGTAGGCAAGTTGCTCTGCTTTCCCTTTCATTGCCTAGAATCTGTAATTGAATCAAATATGGTTGATTTTTAAAGTGCATTAGTACTTTGCGACTAGCTTAAATCACTAAACCAATAAGCTGCTTATGGTCTTATGTTTATATGTGCATTCGAACACCAGGGGGAGGAGTTTCACTGTGTTGGAAAAAGATCCTAAAAATATCAAAATATTATGCATCTGATTAACTTGTTTGTTTTAGGAGTCATTTGACTTGGCAGCTTAGTTTTGATGGTTGATATGTTTCTGTTTTCACTGCATGGCTCTCAGGTGTTATATGTCTTGTAATATCTGTTTTTTTTTTCTCTTTTGTTGAGGCAGTGTTCTCATCTGGCCCTGCCTAATTTCATATTTTTATCAGTATTTCATTTTTGCTGCACTGTTTTATATCCAGAATATGTTAAGAACTGTCAAAATTTGTTTCCCTTGTACATTTTATCCAATTACAGGTATGCACAATACAGAAGAATTCGTGAGGAAATTGACAAGTATGAAGGTGGTTTGGAGGTGTTTTCTCGTGGCTATGAGAAGCTTGGCTTCACACGTAGGTAAAAATTTAGAACCCTTGGTGCAAGAAAAAGTTTAGAAATTTTATGACAACCCTTAGAATTAGTCCTTTCCCTATTGCGTCACTTTTATATGTTTTATTCATTTATTTGCATACATTGATTAATAGCTTTCTTGTTAGCCTTAATTTTTTGATAAAAATGTTATTCTCCATTCATGTTTTATGGTTGGAAAGTTGTTTTACCATAAGTTGATGTTGCTCTTTCTGATCATAATCTCATCTGGCCTTCAGTAAGACAGGAATAACCTACAGGGAGTGGGCACCAGGAGCTAAGGTTTGTTATGCATCATTTTTAAGATTTTGAGATTGTGACCACTTGATCTTATTACCTTCTGAAAAGTCCATTTAACTTCTTGGTGTTCTTTTTTTCTCTTCAATTATTGTGATTACTTTACTGCATATTCTTTTTCAGTCAGCTGCACTGATTGGAGATTTTAACAATTGGAACCCTAATGCAGATATTATGAACCAGGTATGTTATTTTTGCTTCTGCAAGAAAAAATACGACCTGTGCATTACTTATTAGTTATTAATTGATTTTCCTTGTCTGTAAGAACTGTTCTACCATTGTGGATTGCTTAACTTGAAGTGAAGGACATAATAATTGGACAGCACTTTAGTAGGTGCACCTAAAAAATATTTCTTTGATTTCTTTGTGAATCTTCTTCTCCTATACGTGTCATATGTTATGCAGTCACATGAAGGGGTTGGTGATGCAGACATCTCAAAATACCAGTAACTTCACTCTTGGTTTTGAGTCAGCCTTCTTGCAATCTTATATCTATTGATGAACTCCAAATCATTTGAGTTGCTTTAAATGAGCTCCTACTCTCCCTGCTTTCTCTCTCCATCTGACCAATGTGCTTCAAGATTTATGCCTTGGGAAACTGTAGTAATTCCATTATCAGCTGTTAATAAGTTAATGCTTCTCTTCTCTAAATGGACATTATGGAAGAATTTAAAGGGCATTCAAGCTTGTGAGAAACCTTAGCTTAACATTAAATCTGAATTTAAATATGGATCTTTTTATTTTTATGTGAGCAAGGATAAGCTTCTTAATGGACCAAACATTAGGTGTATATTCTGGTGGATTGGTATACTTTGAAGTCCCAATCCAAATGGTAAAGTTAAGAAGATAAATCTTATTAAAGTTTTATAATGAAGTGTCAAAGTCACCTTGCCCATGTAACAATTAATTGTATGAGCAGATTCATGTATTTAATGCTGTGCAGTGTCAAGTATAAAGGGGAAGGTAACTGTGTTCTAAGTGCTTAGAAAGCCATGTTGACTTACATTGACAATGATGTCTTTTGCATTTTTATATTCTGTCTTTTATTTTTCATCTAGTGTTTAATTCGACAAATGTTAATTGTTTTTAACAGAATGAGTTTGGTGTCTGGGAGATCTTTTTGCCTAATAATGCTGATGGGTCACCAGCAATTCCCCATGGTTCTCGAGTGAAGGTAAATTACCTATGGATGAAAATAAATTGGTTCTTGAAAGTTGTTACATTTGAATGCTACTTGTTTACTATTTCCTTTTTCCACTTTTTCAATTCAGAGCAAAAAGAAACTTTTAAAAAATAGCAACTCTGTTCTTGTAAACCAACAATGTATTTAACCTTTTGGTATTGACCTGTGTACCAGGAACCTTCAAGTATGATGGTGTTTATACATTGATCCTATTGCATGTCTAATTGGCAGAAATCTCTATTGAATAAAAAATTGCAGTTTATCATTTGAACATTGCTTTGTACTACAACCTTCATGATAATTAATTTAACTTCTAATTCATGACACAAAGGTGTGGTACTAAATGATTGAAAAAGTTAAATATGTTTCTTTTTTTCTCTTTTATCTCATAAAGAATATTAATTGCAGAATAATTTGTAATATGATGAGGAGAACTTGTAATATAATGAGGAGAGAAATAGGGGGTGTAAGAAGGCTAGTTGCTAAGTTTGATAGAACGTTAGCTCAACATTTTAAAAATAATACCAAGTTTATATGAGTTGAACTAAGACTGTGCCTTTTAGTATTGTTAACATAAAGGTTTACCAAGGAATTAATGATGTGCTGTATCAATCTGTTGCAGAAGGTAATATCATATTAAAGTTCATCTCCATGCAGTATTTTTTTTTAAGCTGGATTGTTACAAAACAAAATCTATATATGCCCATCAAGTTCTTACATGCATATAAGGTCAACACCACCAAGGTAGCTAAATATTAAAGAATTTTAAAATATTCATGCTGCTTTCTATTTCAATTGTGATAATAAAACTTACTAATATTTTAAGCTCTTCATGTTGTATAACCTGCTTATAAGACCATTTATGCATATTTAAAATCCTTTAAAGAGCTTAGTGCAGGATTAATCTTCTGAAACTTTGCCAAAACAAATGTAATGGAGCAAAATACCATATAATTCTGCCTGTTAGTATGAAGTGTTGTATTTGTTGGCATTAAAAGTATTAATGGTGGTCTCCAAGTTTACAAAGTAACTCCCACCCTATAAAGAAGAGAGAAAGAAAGAAAAGATGAAGAAGAAAAAAAACGTTTCCCTTTTCTGGTGGACTTTTATGATTATGTCAATTATCATAAAGCTCCTTTTCTGTGTGTCCATTTTAACTTTTTGACCTTATAATTGTAGATTTGTATGGATACTCCATCTGGGATTAAGACTCCATTCCTGCTTGGATCAAGTTCTCTGTTCAAGCACCAGGTGAAATACCATACAATGGAATATACTATGATCCACCAGAAAGGTATATTTAGTGGTTGTTTGATCTTTTGATTTTCTTGGAAACATTAGATAACTTATTCTTTTCAAAAATATGAGCTGCTGAAATATTTGGAGCTGGGGAATATCAGAAGCACAACTAGTTCTTGTGATAATTTTAAAATGATTTGCATGTCTGTGAAGATACAGGCAAAAGCATGCATGCATGCCTGCACACATATGATTATGTGATCAGATAATGATTTCCATTCATCTTAGAGTAAGTATATGCCAAGGAGGTTGTTTTAATGAATGTCTTCCTTTATAGCCTTGATGTTATTATCAATTCCCTAAAAAGGTTTTTCAGAGAACAACTTTGGTTGGTTCACTTTATATATGACGTCAGTTCTAAATTTTGGTCTTGCTTGTTCAAGTTTAATCAATGCGCAGCACGATCAACTTAGTTAGTCTATCATGTGTCTTATCTCATATTCTTGTACTTTCTAATTTATTGTGACTAATGATATTTATATTGTGACAGGAAAAGTATATATTCAAACACCCCCAGCCAAAAAGGCCAAAATCGCTTAGAATTTATGAGTCTCATGTTGGAATGAGTAGCACGGTATGCATCTTCATTCTCCCTTGCATGTAGCAAATTGTTGTTCAACTCTTCTGTGTCTGTGCTCCATTGCATTTCTATGATTTATATAATCTTAAAGGAGGACCTTAAGTTGGATAAAAAATTCATTGAATGCTACCACGTGTGGGATCATTTTTTTATACTGTTTCTTTTAAGACTTACTATGAAGAAGCATTCCTGCAGGGCATTGAGACTGAAAGTTAAAGAAATAGTTTTTTAGGACACTAGATTTAACAGGAAAATTATCTTAGTATTATAACTATCAATTTTACCCCAAAAACAAAAAAGAAGAGAGAAACATTTCATCTTGCATTGAACATCTTAAAGAGTATCGAACAGTATAGCTGTCACAAAAGGCCTGTAAATATCGAAATGAAACTGTTTGTTCTATCCTGTGTCTCCAATGGCAGACTGGCCTTTCTTAAAGAGGAAGCCCATAAAATTAAGATCGCAAAAACCCATATTGGTGTATATGGCCAACTTTGGTTTTCCTTGGTTAAAGGAAATTAGGCTGTCCTTCCTTTCAGATGATGATAAATAATGAGTATTACTTTAGTAAATGATAATGCAAATGCCAAATAGCTAGTGATTTGGATCTCTGTTAACTGCTTTGTGTTTAGAAATATCTTAAATAGCAGTTACAAATCAATAAAATAGAAGTTGTGGATTGCATTTTGTTAGGATTCTTCAACCATTTCTAAAACCTATTAAGAAGCCTGAATTTGTAATTAAACTAAAATTTATCACTATTTTTGTATCTTGTTGTCTTTATGATAGTTGGATTATGAACTGAGGTGTAAAAAGGTCTTTATTTCTCTTGAAGTGGGGGCTGTATAGGACATGGTATTACAAAAGAATAGTTTAAAGAGCTTGCAGAGCTAAAAGTTTCTTGAATCTTAACCTTAGATTTCAACACCATTTAACAGCCACAAGGCCAAACCTGGGTTAAGAAAAAGGCCAGAAATAACAATGTAGTGTGTTTTAAGATGTTTGTAAAAACAAAAGAAAATTCTGGCAGCAGCTTCAGGTTTTCTTTTGGTTGTTCCATTTTGTTGGTTGTTAACATCTAGTTGTGCATCAATTAACTTTTAGCCTTATATGTTGTCTTGCTATGTGGTGGTCGTGGTGTGTGCATCTAATTTAAGATTAACATGCTTTGCAATTTCTGCTCCCTTTCCAATCATTTTGTAAAGTTTACTCATTCTAAATTTTCATTCATACAATTGTTCTTTGTCCCACAAAAACCTTCAAGCTTTATTTTCCATTTTACTATAGTTAATTCACTTCCTATTTCTGTTAATATTATCAACTCTGAGATGCAGGAACCAATAATTAACACATATGCCAACTTTAGAGATAATGTACTTCCCCGCATTAAAAGACTTGGATATAATGCTGTTCAGATCATGGCTATTCAAGAGCACTCGTATTATGCTAGCTTTGGGTATTATCTCCATCATAATATTAGCTCTAATCTATTTGTTTCTGTTTCTGTTTCTGTTTCTGAACTTGTACTAAACTGCTATGTTGTGGATATAAACAGAAATATTTCTTCAGAATTTAGTTATGGTTATGAAAACTAATACTTTTAACAATTTGCGTTTAATATGTTGCAGATATCATGTGACGAACTTTTTTGCGCCAAGCAGCCGTTTTGGAACCCCTGATGATCTTAAGTCACTGATAGATAGGGCTCATGAGTTGGGTCTACTTGTTCTTATGGATATTGTGCACAGGTAATAATTAGATTTGCAGGAGAATATCATTTCTAGAAACACACCCTTCAGCTTTATTTGCTATTACATTTTTTATGCAATTGTTCTCTTTTTTTCTCATTTTTTTTTTTTTTTACAAAAGATGAAAATAACTCTTTTTCTTTTCCTGCTTTTGACTCTATGCTCATCCTTCCTGTAGATTTGATGCAAATATGGCCATGGGATTGTAGTCTCTTATTGGTTGTTACACTTACTACGTGTTTTCTTTTTGCTTTTTGCTTCCTAATAGGTTGCTAGAAAACAAATCTAGGAGGGAGAAAACAAAGCCATAATTGTTTGGAAATGTTAAATGACTAATGCAATAAATATTCTAGTATAATTGTTCCATTAAAAGAAAATTTGTATTGTTTGTTCTAAAAGAGATTATATTTTAATTTTTAATTCTTTTAAAGTATTATTTGCTTTTCTTTCCAAATGTATTTTTGATTCGGGAAGCAAAAAGCTAATAGCAAAAACAGCAACCAAATGGTACCTTAGTGTATTGTTTTACAATGAAAATTTTATCTTTTGCATGTCGTTAACGTTAAATACGTTTCTAAGCTTTAGAAGCAAATTTTTATTTGAGTATTTAGTATGTTGCCTTGGAGGGGAGTCTTGGCAGCAACAGTAAGGTTGCTGCCATGTGACCTGGAGGTCACAGGTTCAATTCGCGTAAATAGCCTCTTGTGAAAATGCAAGGTAAGGCTATCTACATTAGACCCAGTGGGTCCGACCCTTCCCGGGACCTGCGCATAGTGGGAGTTTCACTTTCCGGGCTGCCCTTTTTTTTAGTATGTTGCCTTGAGTAAGCAATATTTTGCTATAAGTCTCAGTTAATTTTTATTCTTTAGTTAAATTAAGTTACTAATTAATTTCCTCATCCATGTATCTGACTGATGTTTGATAATGCAGCCATGCATCTAATAACGTGTTAGATGGATTAAACATGTTTGATGGAACTGATGCTCATTACTTTCACTCGGGGTCAAAGGGTCACCACTGGATGTGGGATTCTCGCCTTTTTAATTACGGAAGCTGGGAAGTATGTATTTCTGCAGAAACTTATCCTAAAGAATAGCTTGTTGAAAGATTTTGGCTTCCTCCCATCCTAGTGTAAATATTAATTCTTACTTGTTGCTTTAGGTGCTAAGGTTTCTTCTTTCAAATGCAAGATGGTGGCTGGAAGAATATAAGTTTGATGGGTTCAGATTTGATGGCGTGACTTCAATGATGTATACTCATCATGGGTTGCAGGTATTATCTGAGTGATTTTGGAGATTTTATATTTTGCTTGGTGTTATATAATAAGTTACTTGCATGTTCAGATGTTAATTGTTGAAGTTTTGACTTTATGTTCGTATAGAGAAGGGTAACTAAAGTAACATTTGGTTCTTGCAAGTGGTGAAGCATCATTTCTCTATGTTTGTTTCTTAACTAAATTCTCTTGAGGACTAGAGGGTGTCAGGGTAACTTCATCCTTTTATAATGTATTACCACAGCTTAACATTTGTTTTCCTGAACTTGCTGTAGGTAGCATTTACTGGAAATTACACTGAGTATTTTGGATATGCAACTGACGTAGAGGCTGTTATTTATCTGATGCTGGTTAATGATATGATTCATGGGCTCTATCCTGAGGCTGTTACCATTGGTGAAGACGTATGTTCTATAACTCCTATTTGAATCACAATGAGCATCCTTTGAGATCATTTATCTATTCCAGAATTATATCGTTCAACTTAAGCCCTCTGTCTCTTCTACAGCAACATTTGTTGCCCTGGATTGAGTAAATGGAATGGGGTTTCAAAACATTTTTACATGATTTATGTTGATGCTAAGGGTACAAATGATTCATCACTTTTCTTAATGCATTAACTGAATCCATATGCCATGAATAAGTAGGTTACCCTGCTAGTAATTAAGTGAATTTAGAATTTTAGAATGAACTGAAGAATTGTTAAACTTTTTGCTGCAAAGTGAACTAACTTTTAATGTAGACCCAGATTTATGGAAACATAGAAACTAAAGAGGCCAAAAATGAAAATTCCAAAAACACTAAGGGAAGGAAAGAATCTCTACAAATCTTAAAATATCCTTGCTGTTTCACAAATTTCATCTTTTGTGCGAAGAATTCACCCAAAAAGCTACTAGCACAACAAAACATAATTTATGTTTTATCAGCATTGTTTTTTAAAGAATATTTAGTTGACAAAATGCTTTTATGGGAGGGATTTAGTTACAGACTTTTATATATTATTTGCAAAAAAAATTCTGAAACTTCTGTGAATATTCTGGCGAGACAGTTGGAAAGAACAATAGTTGAAAGGAATAATACTAAGAGGAATGCAATCAAGATGAGTAATTCTTTCTGGAAAATGTCAATATTTTTTATTTTTGTTATGCTAATCATGCAACTGTGTGTTACAGGTGAGTGGAATGCCTACATTCTGCCTTCCTGTCCAAGATGGTGGTGTAGGATTTGATTACCGTCTGCACATGGCCGTTGCTGATAAGTGGATTGAGCTTCTTAAGTGTGTAACCATCCAATTTAATACTTTTTCCAATGTAATAACCTTGAATCTACTAACTTGTGAAATGTATTTGATGTTAAACTATGTACTTTTTGCCTTGTTATATCATATAGGAAGAGGGATGAAGACTGGAAAGTGGGCGACATTATTCACACACTTACCAACAGGCGGTGGTTGGAAAAATGTGTTGCTTATGCTGAAAGTCATGATCAAGCTCTGGTTGGTGGACAAAACAATAGCATTCTGGTTGATGGATAAGGTTAAATCTCTTCACGCTGATGCACTTGGAAAGCTAACTGGCTATCGGAAATGCTTTGACTTCACAATATTTTCTTTCCTTGGCCTCCAGCTATTAGAAAATTGCAATTATATTGTGTTTTGCAAAGTTAAATACAAACATAAAAGTTACCCTGTTTTTCATTTAAGCAGAGAAAATGCTTATAACCAGCCAAATTCAGCTTTATAATTTATAATATTATTAGCTTCAATTCCTTTTTGCAGGATATGTATGAGTTTATGGCTCTAGATAGACCAAGTACTCCACTTATAGATCGTGGGATAGCATTACACAAAATGATTAGGCTTATTACCATGGGACTAGGTGGAGAAGGATATTTGAATTTCATGGGAAATGAATTTGGACATCCTGGTAAGATCAACCATTGCTACTCTTCCTAATGTCTCGTCATTCTTGATCGTCAAATTGTAGAATTTGACAGTTCTTGAATGCTGTGTTATAATTTCTCCATTATTCTTTTTTCAGAGTGGATTGATTTTCCAAGGGGTGACCAGCAGCTTCCTAATGGCTCAGTAATTCCTGGGAATAATTACAGTTATGATAAATGTCGACGTAGATTTGATCTCGTAAGTTTCTGTTTCAGTTTATATTTTGCTTGTGTTACAATTTATTATCATACAAAGGCACATCATCTACTGGTTTCAAATTACAGTATGGAATCTTGTCTGATAACAAGCAATTCTATGTTTGGTAGGGAGGATGAAAAGGGGAAAAGACAGAAATTTTTTTAATCTAATGATTGAAATTCATGTGTTATTTGTAACTCAACCATTAGATCAAAGTTTTTTTCGTTCCTTTGCTCTTTCTTCCCTTCCTACCAAACAGGTTGTAAAAGTTTGATAGTTATTTGATTTCACTTTCATTTGCATACTGGCAGCATTTTATGCACTTTTATTCACAATCAACTATCAAATATATGATGGCATAATTGATCCCTACAGTTGCTATGCATAAATGTCTTTGCTTTGTATTGTGTCTGTGAGTGTTCACGTCTGCCACAATACATTGTTGTATTTGATTATATGCACACAGGGGGATGCAGACTATCTGAGGTATCATGGGATGCAAGAATTTGATCAGGCAATGCAGCATCTTGAAGCAAAGTATGGCGTAAGTATTGATGGTGCTTACTGTTTTGTTGTTTTATATGTGCTGATGGATGGGATTAGGAGGATTTCCTAACCATACATTTTATTTTTTATCTTATTAGTGATCAATCACACTCCATTTCATGTGAAATTTTTAAGATAAAGGAATAATAATAAACAAAGAGAATGAATGAACATTAAGCAGGAAAGAAAAGATGAAGCAAATATTAAGAGTAAGAGATTATATAGGTAATCATTAGTGATTACTTTCTGTTGTCACTTTAATTAGCAAAATGTCTATTATATTCTTTTCTTGAAAATGACTTAGTTTTGTTAAATGATAACCTTCTTGAAGTCATTCCTTGAAGCTCTTTGACAAATCTTATCGTTAAATGACTTCATTTAAAATTGTTTCAGTCATGGATCTTTAAAACCTTCAGATTCACCTATTTATGCATGCAGGCATGGCTCTGATTTTAGTAGATTCTTTCTCTTCAACATAAAAGACAGAAGAAAAGAAGTCAGAATTCATTATATTACTCAATTTTCAAGCAATTTCTTTCCCTTTATTTCATATTCCCTGGAATACAAAGTTTTACCTTTGATTTTGTACTAGTAGACTTTGTGTCGTCTGGGTAGCCAAGAAGCTCAACTTTCTGCTTGTTTACAATGTTAAATGATGCATGCTTGATTGTTTTTTCAGTTCATGACCTCTGAGCACCAATTTATATCACGGAAGGATGAAGGAGATAGGATGATTGTCTTTGAAAGAGGCAACCTGGTTTTCGTGTTCAACTTTCACTGGAATAACAGCTATTTTAACTACCGGGTGGGCTGCTTAAAGCCAGGAAAGTACAAGGTATAACGTTTTGTGGGTTCATACAGATGAAATTGTTTTCAAGCAAAATATTCCTCGTGCCTTTTGTTTTCCCACGTTACCCTCTTGATTATTCATATCCATGGATCATTCATTTTGTATGGTTATTGATTCTTCAAATATAGTTTCAACAATGTTTATGCTGTTTGCCATCAGATGGTTAACATTTTTTTCCCTCTTCCAGATTGTATTGGATTCAGATGATCCATTATTTGGAGGCTTCAAAAGGCTTAACCATAATGCTGAGTACTTCAGCACTGTAAGTAAAATTCTCTGAAGATTTGTTTAACGAATTCTGTATTACTTTTCCTACATACCACTGTCTTCAACATCCGCTCAAGGATTTTCTAACTTCAACTTAATGGGGTCTTTTCCAGGAAGGATGGTATGACGACCGACCTCGTTCCTTCTTGGTGTATGCACCAAGTAGAACAGCAGTGGTTTATGCGCTAGTAGAAGATGATGAGCCAAAAGCAGTTGGCA
>NW_019167937.1:3420539-3559115 GCF_002303985.1 Durio zibethinus | reverse complement strand
AAAGAGTCTGCTCCGAAGAAACAACATAATTGGGAAGATAATCTTTCAGACTAAGATCTAAAGGTATTTGACCATAATATAAAATTTCATTCAATTAATTTATATAATTGTTTTTAAAATATAATATTCAGTAAAATTTTTAATTTTTTTTTTTGTGAAAATTTTTTTGACTAAGATGCATGATAATTCTATTGCACATGCCAAATCGAAGGCCTACTTTTGATATTATTTATTGCATGAATTTTGTTGTAAATTTGTGTATAATATAAAATAATATCTCGTATAAATATATAAAAATTAAAATTTTTGTCAAAAATAAAAAAATTTAAAAGTTTAAAATGTTGACATGCAGACGATTTTAAAAAATCTCCACATGAAATTTAAAAAATGCATTTTATTTTATTTGATATATTTTTAATTTAAAAATAATTCAAAAAAATAAATTGATTATATTTATGTTTTTATTATTAACATTAAATCATTGTCAATTCAACTCATATTAAAAGTATTAAAATTTTTAAATTTTCTTAATATGACAAATTAAATCAATCAATGTAGAATTAATAAATCAATAAATACTACAATTATAATTATAAAATAGTTGATTCTCTAATCAATCATTTGATACATTTATATTTGATTAAATATAGTATTCAATAATTGATGTATTTCATATATAAATATATAAAGCGAATATAATTCAAAACACGAAATTGATTATATTTATATTTTTATTATTGATTTTAAATCACTTTCAATTTAATTCATATTAAAATTTTAAAACTTTTTATTTTGACAAATTAAATCAATCAATATATAATTAATAAATTATAAATATTATAATTACAATTATAAAATAGTTGATTCTTTAATTAATTATTTGATACATTTATATTTGATTAAATATAATATCCATTTGAGTAATTGATGTATTTCATGATATATTTCATGTATAAATATATAAAGCAAATATATCAAATTAATTCTCCATAATTAAGTTAATTGAATAAAATATTTTATTAATTTATATTTGATCGATATATTTATATTTCATTAAATATGATTTCATTTTATTTAATTTGATAAAATATTAATGCACGTTGATTTTATTTATTTTTATTTGTAACATTTTTAATTTTATTATTTGATATTAATGCACGTTAATTTAATTACAATTTAATTTGTTTTATTATCAATATTAAATACAATAAATTTATTTTATTTTATTGTTCTAAATTAAGGGATCTTTAAATATTAATGGCAGAAAAAATATTTCAATATCAATCAACTTGCCATTATTATACCATTATTCATTAATAATTTTTATTATTTCAATATTAGTTTTCATAATTTAAAATTATCTTATTAATTGACTATATTTATGTTTTTACTATTAACTTTAAATCACTCTCATTTCAATTCATCTTAAAAGTATTAAAATTTTAAAATTTTTTTAATTTGACAAATTAAATCAATCAATATATAATTAATAATTTAATAAATACAGTAATTACAATTATAAAATAATTGATTCTTTAATTAATTATTTGATACATTTATATTTGATTAAAAATAGTATCCATTTTAAGTAATTGATGTATTTTATATGTAAATATAGAAAGCAAATATATCCAATTACTTCTCCATAATTAAATTAATGAAATAAAATATTTTATTAATTTATATTTGATTGATAGATTTATATTTCATTAAATATGATTTTATTTGATAAAATATTAATACACGTTTGATTTCATTTGATAAAATATTAATGCACGTGGATTTCATTTAATTTCATCTATAATGTTTTATAATTTTAAAATCTAGATATTAATGTATGTTTATTTAATTAAAATTTAATTTCTTTTATTACCATTATTAAATACAATAAATTAAATTTGTTTTAGTATTCTAAATTAAAAGATATGCAAATGTTAATGGTATAATAAAATATTTCAATATCAATAAACTTATTTAGACCGTTATTCTCTCACAATTTTTATTATTTCAATATTAACTTTCATAATTTAAAATTATCTTATTAATTAGTCTATAACATACCTTTTTGTATAAGTAACTCTAAGTTAAGCATAATGTACCTTTAACCACTTGTCACTAATTTTATATTTTTTTATCACTATTCAACTCTATTTCAATTTTCTCTCTAATTTTTACTTTGTATCGTTTATTGGTCTGTGATATTCAAATGTTATTCTCTTTTTATACTTATACTTTATATTTCTTTAACTATAATATTAGCTTTATTTAAAAAAAATTTTTTTGTTAATAACTGATTTAAAGATGATTTGGTATATACAAGGAAAGTCTTTCATCAATAGAATCATTATCATAAAAGTTAATACCACTTTTGGTTGAAACAATATGTCATGTGGGTGTAATAAGAAGCTATCTGAAAGTCGATGTAAATTTTCAATGTTATTCTTGCAATGTTGATGTCCTTAATCTAACTCAAAAGTAATTAGCATTTATATTTTTTATATTTGATACATAAGAAAATTATTATTCCATGATGATAATAAAAGTATTTTAAATTATTATATTATATTTATAATTATAAAAATTTACATTTTTTTTATAGATATAAGTTGAATATTGAGATATATGATAATTTTGAAAGGGCGATGTTCATATTGTTTAATACAGAAGTAAAAGATTTAATTAATAGAAATGTTGACGATCTTTATGAAATATTTGTTAAGGTATTTAGTTTAAAATTATTTAATATTATTTAATATTCAAATTAATTGAATGATATATTTATACTTATGATTTAGAAAAATGAAGATTATAAAATTCAATAGATATTCGAAGATCTTAAAAGTAAAATTTATGTGTTGGAGATAAGGGCAACAAAGTATAATCTTAAGACAAGTAATATCAAACTTACAGTGAATAAAGTGTATAATTTTGATCTTAAGCTTGAATGTCAAAAATTATTAGAAGAAGTATGTATAAGCTTATTATAATGATTATATTTGTTATAAAGTTATATAATCTATATTATAATTCAACTGTTGTTAAATTATAAAATACTATTTTATCTATCTCTTCATTTTTATTTATAAAATTTATTAGCTCATCAAGTAAAATGACACATATTTTAAAGATTGTAAGAAATACAAGAGAATCAATCATTGAATATTCGCTTCAACAATAATTTATGCAAGAATATCCAATGAAAAAAGCTTTTATGCAAGATTGATTTTAAGGATAAAATTTTTAATTTTTTTAAAATCAAAAATATTATTACTTTTTATTTAGAGATTATTTAGATTTAATAAATTATAGTTTGAGTTTTTTTAGAATTAATGATAATTGTATAAGTACATTCTATATGTAAGTAATTTATTTTATTATATTAAAATATATAAATTTAAATAAAAATAATTATATAAATTATGAATTATTCATAAATTTTATAATTTATATTATTATTTAAAAATTTATTAATATATAAATATATTTTCATGTATCGCACAAATTTAAAATTAGTTATTTGGTAAATTCAAAACTAATCCAACGATTCATAAAAAGGCTGTAAATGACATATTGGAATCAGACCAATAATTATATGTAATTAAAAAAAATACAAGTATTTAACAGAAAAGTCATGAGACGACTGCCATTGATTGGTCCAACAACAAAATATATTCAATGCTCAATAAAAAAAATATTTTCACAAAGAAAGATGCTACAATAGCAGTACTACTATTCTAACCAACATTGAAAGTAACAGTAACGGGTAATAGATGGATGCCATAATTGAAAACGATAATACATAATTAATAAAAAAGCTGATGTTTGTCAATTTTTTTCATCTTAAAAATATAATCTATATAATAAAGACCTAAAAATGAGATCATGTCATTTTAATGTAACGAATATCTATAATAAATTAAATATATAAAACCTGTGTTGAGAGGGTTGGTTAGGCTCCTTGGGCTGCGAGTATTGGAAAAAAATGACTAGAAAATGACTGAACGATGACTTTAAGAGCTGCAAGTTGGACAAGTAGCTTCAAGTTCAGTAGGAAAGATTACTTTTTTGGGGGGTTATTCTACATGACAATGAGTCAATTAGCACTCAAAGATTGAAAAAAAATTAGGTAGTTTTATTATAATAATAATAATTATTACTTTTTTGCTTCTGGTTCAACTTGCCCGCCTAACATTTCAACAACACAACTATTATAGTATTTTCTCGGTAGTTCGGTGATTGCTTCCTTTCACAAGCAAGGAAGAGCAAAGGTCTTGTCTATTTCTTAAGAATTCAGATTTTTAATCTGAGTTTTGAATATTTCGAGTTTCAATCCTATCTGATGCTTGAATTAATAATATATAGTTTACCATCTAAAATTTTACTGTAGAAATGGATTCTTTGTTGTCCTAATTACGCAAGCAGATTCTATATTCGGTTTTTAATTATCCATTTTCACTGTTTGATGACATAAAACTTTATTGATTAAAACGTTTTAAAAAATTATAAAATAAAATTTTTATCATTAAAATTAAAATTTTAATATTTTATTAACAAATTATAAAAAGAAATTAGGGGACAGAAACCGGTGAAATCTGAAAAAGTTGTCTTGTCATCGTGGTTACCACTTACTAGGATTGAAAATGGGTGTGAGGTCTATATTTCTGAGATAGAATTATTAGCCAAGTTGTAACAAAATTCAATAAGCAATTATTAAAGACATCGTAACGCTTTAGCATTATTTAATTCTTTTCATTATTTAAAAAAAATTAAATAAATAAATTATTCAATCATTCATGTTAAAATAAAATATATATATTTAATAATATAAAATATATTATAAAAAATTATATATTTAAAATAATTTCAACATACAATCAATAATTAAATTCAAATCTAAAATCTCTATATTAAAAAAAAAAAATTTTTACCAATTAAATGAATCACTTAACTTTTCATTATCATTGCCGTGGAATATAGGAAGAGCCCTCCTAACTTTAAAATCCGTTGATTCATGGAATATTGTCGTTACGTTACTCTACTTGGAATTGGACAATAACTGGAACATGTCTAAAGGGACTGTTTTAATTTAGAATATTTTGGTAATTAGCAATGAAATTTATTCTAAACAAATTCATCTTAAAAAAACAACAACCCTGACCATCTTTAAGAATTCATTAGTATATACTCAAGTCAAATCTACCTGAAACAACCTACCATATAAGAAAATAACTGTATGCAAATTTGAGGAGATATGGTAAAATTTTTGGTCCATCCAGCTGATTAGTAAAATTGAAAAGAAATACTAATAATAATTACTACTAATGTCAAACTAGATTAGAGTCGGCCAGAATAATTGGCCTAAGCTCAACGATTTATCTGCCATAACAAAGCAAAAACAGTTGAATTGAAATTTGTTTGATTAAAAAAAGGTGTTTGGTGAATATCAAATTTCTAAGTAAATGAAATGACTTTTATTATACATGATATTTTCCCCTAGCATTCATCCTGTTTCCCACTCCTTAGTTCCCAGTCCACGTTTTTTAGAACAAATTGCCTTTTATTTCTTAGAGTTTTATCAACATATTTCATTAAAAAAATTCTTTAAACAAAGTAAACGTCTCCATTATTTCTAACCAACTGCCTGGCCAATAGAAAGTATATATGTAAAAGAGAGATCCACATAAATTAGTGTAATTATATATGTATATATATATATATATATATATATATGTAATAGATCATATTTCATGTGTTGTTATGGATCTAATGTAATTATTTGATTCACGTGTATTTATATTATTTAATAAATATGTTAATATTAAATTATATTAAACATTAAATGTATTCATACACAATTATTTGAATTTATGAATATTATAAATTTATGAATAATTAAGTTTATAAATAATTAGATTAACTCAATTTGGATTTCATTCATAATTAATTAATAGTAAATATAAATCTAGATTCAAAATTTAAATAATAGCAAAAATGAAGTTAATTTATTCACAACTAATTAAATTTATAAATATCACAGATTCATGAATATCTAAGTTTATGAATAGTCAAATACATTCATCTATAATCAAAGAAGATTAGCATATGACATGATAAATAAATGATATTTATGGCAAAAATAAAAATAATATCTGACATGGCAATGAGTGATGCTTATATCAGAGTGTCCAGGTGACACAATATCAGAATTAGAGAAAGAAAAAAATATATATAAGTAAGATATTAGCTTGTTAAACTCCAAGGAGATTAAGACTTTTTTTGTAGTGTAGTTAAAAAGATTCTCATATTCCTTAATATCCTTTTATAATTTAACCTTCAAAAGTCTAAATATAAAACACAAATATTACGCAATAAAAGTATCTCCCACCCTGATATCAAAGGAAGTTTGAATTTTTTTTAATAAGAAAAAGAAGTTGAAAAAGAAGTCTCAGTAAAGATTAAAAATGTAAGGATGGGAGCCACCAAAAATTGACCCAACAACGTTATAAGTCCAGGCTCCAAATTTTGAACATGTCCAAACAAAAGTGGGACATGGTATTTATTTAATGCCAGTACGACACTCGACATTGCACTCAAGACGCCGGTGTTGACCCTTTGCTTTAACATGGTCCCGTGAATGCCATGCCATCTCCATGATAAGGTCATGCAAGTCACGCTCACGCCACTCTCTTACTTTCTTCTTGTTGTGGTTCTCAATAGTCAAAGTGATTTACAGCAGCCATTGCACCTCAAACAAAACTTCAGATTTTATCTTAAAGGTTTCGGGTCGGAATCATGAAATAAATGACGCTAAGATTTAACGATAAGAGAAACTTACCTTTCATTGTATAGTTCAAAATCATATGGAAAAATAAAAATCTTAAAACATTGAACAAAAAAGGGATTTACACCAAAATCTAAGAAAAAATTCCAAGGATGAATAATGTAAAAGGACTTTTTGTTGAAATGAGAAAGTATTGTAAATAAGTAAAACAAGATATGTTGGAAAACAACAGAGAAGAAAATTAGAGCAAATTATGAGGTATTAAGTGCAACTATAGATGATAGTAAGTGATGAAGCAAAACTGAATAGAAAAAAGAATAAGGTTAAGAAAAAGATTTAAGAAGAGAAAATTACAGAGAGAACTGAGTAAATTTATCAAAAGTTTCAAAAGTCTCCAATTGAGTTGTAAGATGTTTTATATATAGGTCTTCAAAATGGAAGTTATATAACATGAGTATTGAATATGAATAATGGTGAATAATTTGAGAATTAACCGTTGCAAAAAATATTAATGTATTATTTAATGAGAGTTTAATTATTTTTTTAGTGATAGGCATAATGAATATAGAAATTTATTATCTGTTCTAAAAAAAAAAAGGAGGAGCACTCATATTTTAGGAAAAAGTTAAGAGAAAACCTCTTAATTATTTTCATCTCCGATTCACCACACCAAGCTCTCCCGAATATCCCAATAGTGGAATTAACTCAAGAATTTTGTTATATTTCGAGGTTATTTTTACTTTTTCATCTAGTGAAGTAACATTTGGTAAAGTGTCTTTTGTAGAATAACTCTTAACGAAGCAACTTTTGATGAAAGTTTTCGATAAAGGTGTTGATGTTATTTCTTAAGGAAATTATTTTGAAAACAACTGTTCCATAAAGGTATTATTCTTGGAAGAAATTGTTCCTTAAATAGTTGTTTTATGAATAATTATTCTGTGAAAAAATTGTTTCATAAATAATTGTTCCGTAAAATAACTTTCACTAAAACAATCTTATCATCAATTCTGATTTATCCCTAATTTAACAATTTTAGAAAATTTTATAAGAATAAAATATTAGTAACTAAAATCAAGTATCTATATTTTGCCCCTACTTGAGAATTCTTAAAACAAGAAATTTTCATGCACCAATACAATTAAAGAGTAAAATTAATATATAAGATATATTTATTCTCATAATTTTAAAGATGAATGATATAAGTTTGCCCCTTGCATGAGAATTCTTAATATAAGAAGTTTTCATGTACTAGTGTAATGAAAAGTAAATGATGAATAATGTATGCCTCATTCAAAAATATGTATATTTTGATTGTGCATTGTGCATAGGAGGGTCCATTGCCCCAACATGGAATTTCTTTGATAAAGATCAAAGAATGTTCCATGTATAAAATAAATAAACTTTAATGTTATAAATGAAAGAATTACTTGTGAGATAGGTAATGTATAAAAGTGTAAGCCATAACATTAGTGTTTCTCTAAAAAATAAAAGAATTGTCAAATACAACAAATAATGGGAGTGTTTCCATAAAACAAAGAGAACAAGTAATGAAAGTGTTTTTTTTTTTAAGAAAATAGAAGAACAAGTAATGTGAGTGTTTTCTCAAAAAATAGAAAGAATTTCTCTAAAAAATTAGAAAATTAGTAATAAGAGTGGTTCCCTTAAGAAAAATAAGAGAATAAGTAATGCGAGTGTTTCTCTAAAAAATAGAAGAACAAGTAATAAGAGTGTTTATCTGAAAAATTAAGAAAACAAGTAATATGAATATTTTTCAAAAAATAAGAGAACAAGTAATAAGAGTGTTTCCTTAAAAAAATAGGAGAATAAGTAATGAAAGTTTTTCCTTAAAAAAAATAGGAAAATAAGAGAATAAGTAAACAAAGTTTTTCCTTAAAAAATAGTAGAATAAGTAAGAAATATATTTCCTTAAAAAAAATGGGAAAATAGGAGAATAAGTAAACAAAGTTTTTCCTTAAAAAATAGTAGAATAAGTAAGAAATATATAAGAAAACAATTAATAAGAATGTTTCCCTTAAAAATAGAAAAATAAGTAATAAGAATGTATACTTAACAGAACAAGTAAAATGAATACTTTCTTAAAAATAGTAGAACAAATAATAAAAATATTTTCCTAAAAAAATAAAAGAATAAGTCATGAGAATACTTCTCTAAAAGAAATAAAGAACAAATATTGTAAATCAAGTATTGTTTAAGAGAACAAGCAATGAACATTAGCTTTATTTTTTTAAAATAAATCAAGATAGCTAAAAGCACATGACAAATTGAATCACTTTTTTTTTTTTTAAGAATGGTTCTACTCATGAACTGTTTCTTAAGATGATATGCTAGTAGTTTGAGATTTTTTTTTTTTAATGAAAAAAGCTTTGCAAAGTAATGTATGAGAATAACTCTTTAAAGAATGATAAATGAAAAATTCTTTATGCAAAACATTTCTTGAAAGTGTGTTCAAGGAATACTTTGTAAAGAAAAATATTTATTTTGAATACTAGGAAACTCTTTGTAAAACAATATAGAAAGAGTTCCTCTGAGAAAAAATGCAAGTACATAATAATTTTTTAAAAATATATTTTAGAGAGTGCATAAGAAGTGGTTTTTGAAGTAGCATGTTAAAACTTTCTTTTTTTTTTTAATAATGCTAGGTAACAAATGTTTCTTAGGTAGATTTTATTTAAATTATACATAAATAAATATTTCATGACAATCACCCCTTGAAATGTAAGAAACATTCCTTATAAGAATGTAAGAGATGTACTTCTCAAAAATTATAATCGAAAATTTTTTGAAACAACACCTAACAAATTTGTTTTTAGGAATCATCTTTTAGATGTAAAAAAGCATTTCAATATGGAAGTATGAATGAGATATACCTTTTAAAAAAATGATAAGTAATGAGAAGTATTTCATGAGAAGCATCTCCTAAAAATATGCATTAATATTTTAAGAATACTTTTGAATAATAAAAAATAGCTTTTATATAAATAAATGTGAAATACTTGTTAAGATATCAAGAGAGTATATCAAAAGAATTTTTTTTTTAAATGAGAATTGCTTTTTTGAGTAATGCAATGAAAATATATTATAAGATAATTCATGAAAATTTATTATGAAAAGAACTTTTAAAGTTATGCATGAAATTCTCTTCTTAAGAAATACCTTTTAAAATGAAACACAATTATTGGCTAGGTGTTTCTTAGACAAGTAATGGCAAAAATAATTTTTTATGATGTTGTGCATAAAATAAGCAATTTTTAAAAATAACACATAAAAGCTATCTTAAGGTATTAAACAAAAAGCTTTTTTTTTTAAAGCATTTATTGGAATAATGCAAGAAATGCATTTTTATTAAAAAATTCTTGAAGTGACACACAAGTATGAGTGAAACATTTTTTAAGATAATGATGATGTTTTTTGAGCTATTGCATAAAAAAATTTTCACAATAAAAAGTATGCAAGAGATTTCAATTCTCAATTGATTTATTTTGGAATTTTTTTTTTTATATAAGAGTAAAGTAGTAACAATAAGAAAGTAATATAGAAGACTTTAATAATCAATTTTTTTGAAGTACTTGTATATAAGGTAATGTAGTAGTAGAAAATACTTTATCAATCAATTTCATTTCAAGAAAAAGTTGCATATGAGAGTAGCATGTAACTTTCTCTTTTTAGAAGAGTGATAGAAGAAACTTAATAGATCACAACATCAAACTTTTGTTTATTGGGAAGAGCTTCGAAACGAGAGTGATGCAATACTACAAAATTTTCTCTTTAAAATATTTAATATGTGATAGTGACAAAATTTGTACAAGACCATAAGACTTTTTATTGGAAGAACTTGTACGTAAATTGAATAAAATAGTAAGATTTAAGATGTTTCACTTCTTTTAGAAGATTTTTTTTAGGAAAAATTTCAAGTTTGGAATTAACTATTCTTTGAAATTTGTGTCATCATATGTATGCACAATGCATTTTTGCTCCACTATATTTCAAAGAGTTTTTAAGCGTTTCATATGCAGATTATTTCTATAGCAAGGTGAACTTCTTAGCATATAAAAAATATATGATATAACAATATGCACATGATGTAGTATTCATGACATTTTTCAACTTTGATATTCAAAAAGTCTTGATAATATTAACATTTCATTGTAATTTTAATATCTTTACTTATGAGGTAGATAAGGTGTATAATACTAACAATGATGTAATTGTGTGCATGGCCAAGGAGAACTCTCGATTTCATATTTGAGAGATAATTTCTCAACCCAATACAAAGGAGATGTTCAATTCAAATAAAAACGATGAAGTTCAGCCAAAAGCATCAAGAGAAATGATTTACATCTTAGTACTTAAGAAATTGAGGCCAAGAAATACAAGATAAAGTTGTTGCCAATAATTATATTTTCAAGTCATAAGAGAGAGATAATTCTCAACTTAATATCAAGGGAACTCACTTGATAGCAACTATAAACAATAAAGTTACAGTCAAAGAATGAATGATCTAGTTGTGATCAAAGAAAAATTTTCAATTTGAAAATAATTCTTAACTTGGTACTAAGAAGGTTCACTTAATAGCAAGTATCAATAATAGAATAGTGGCTAAAGAATGAGCGATAAAGCTACGATCAAAAATTGATTCTCAATTTCATACTAGGGAGGTGAATTCTTAACCCAAAAAGAAAGAGATCAAAGTCTACTATGTATTAAGAGATAATTTTTTTTTTCCATTTAGTACCAAGGAGATTAATTTGATTTCAAAGCATGAATTGTTAAATTACGGCAAATAAAACTTGATTCAACACAAGGATCACATCAATTTTGTATCTCAATTTGATTTTGAAAATTAATCTCATATACAACTAAAAAAAACTCTCAACACAATTTCGCTTAATGACTTTTTCTTAAAGTTATAAAAAGGTAAACATTTTCATCACTTTTGTAATATTTAAAACAAGAGCATGCATTAGAATAGACATTTGTTGGCTTTTTTATTATTTTCACATTAAGCTTTTTATCAATTAATTGAAATTCTTAAATGTGTATGCACTAAATAATAATAGTAAAAAAATCTTAGATAGTTGAAAAATAGTAAAATGTGAAAATTAAAACATTTGTAACTAATTAAACTTCTAATATAAAAGAATAAATATTCTAACCAAATTATTTCTCTACCATTGAGTATTCTTATGAGATTAGGATTTTTGCTTATATCATATCTCTGGTGAAGTTCTACCCTAAGCAATCGCTTTTTCAGTGGAGTCACTAAAATGTATAAGAGTTTTTTGTTAAGGTGAAGAAGTGTTGCAAATAAGTAAAACAAAATATGCTGAGAGACGATAGAGAGGAAGATTGAAACAAACCTTGAAATATTGAGTACAACGACAAGTGGTAATAAGTGGTGAAGCAAAATTGATTAGGAAAGAGAATAAGACTAAAAAAAAGATTTAGAAAAAAAAAATCGTAAAAAAAATTGAATAAATTTGTCAAAAGTCTCAAAAGTCCCTAAACGAGTTGTGGGAGGTTTTATATATGGGTCTTCAAAATAGGAGTTACATAACATGAGAATTGAATATGAATAATGGTAAATAATGAGATAATTAATTGTTATAAAAGATATTAATATATTATTTAATAAGAGTTTAATTAACTTTTTAATGATAAGTATAATAAATATAAAAGTTCACTATCTATTTTTTTTTTTTTAAAAAAAGCAAGAAACACTCATATTTCAAGAAAATGTTAAGAAAAAACTTTTTAACTATCTTCATATATGATCCACCAAGCTAGGCTTTCCCAAACATCCCAATAATAAAATTAACCCAAAAACTCTACCATATTACAAAATTATTTTTATTTCTTCATTCAGTGAAATAACATTTGATGTCTTTTATAAAATAACTTTTTATGAAATAACTTTTAGTAAAAGTTTTCATTATATCAATGTTATTTCTTAAAGAAATTGTTTCAAGAATAACTATTTCGTAAAGTAGTTTCACGAAAGAATTGTTCATTGAATAATTGTTCTATGAACAGTTATTTTGTTAAAAAATTGTTTCATAAATAACTGTTAAAATGACTTTCACTGAATTTTTTTTCTATTCTAACTTATCATCAACTTTAATAATTTCAGAGAAATTTATAAGAATAAAATATTAGTAACAAAATAAAGTATCCACAAATAATAATAATAATAATAATAATAATAATAATAATAAAAATCAGTGTTGAGGAGTTGAGATTCAAAGTTTGCATTGGGTTTGATTCCAAAAGTAGACAAAGGCTATAGTCTTTCCTTCACCACTGTTCTAACTAGATTTCTGCTGTTCCATACCAGTACTAATGTCTCCCTATGCGCTGGCTTTGCAAGAACCTCTGCAAAGTGGGAGCCTGCATTGCATCTTCCAGACTTGCATCTCGCTATTTTCACACTTCTTAAAGAATACCTGTCAGACTCATCCTCATCCTGAGATAGATTTAACAATATCACAATTAGGGGTGTAATCAATTAAATTCGAACCGATATAATATTAAGCTCGAGTTCAACTCAAAATAAAAATAAAACTATTCAAACTCGCTCAATTAGAAATCAAGTTACTCAAACTCACTTGATTAAATTCGATTAATATATAAAAATAAACTCGATTCTTATATTCAACAAAATCTCAATTATTTGTGTTTAAGCTTGAACTAGAGTTTGAAAAATTTTATTAATTGAAATAACAAAAATATATTAAAATATAAAAATTTGATTAAGCTTGCGAATTACTTAAGCCAGATATAAAAATGCTCAAATTTAACTCAATCGATAAGTCAAACTACTTGAATTCGAGCTCGACTCAATAATAATCGAATCAAATTCGAGCTTTATTCCAATCGAATTTAAGTAGCTTGCAAATACTAATGTGTCATTTATACCTTTAATCACAATACAAAGTTAAGTTCATTGGCCTAGGATGAACTAAATTGCCCAAACAAACAAACTAAAGAATCATGATCATTTGTTTCGCTTCAATATCTGTCAGTAACCGATTAAAAGTTGTAAAGGATCATAGTAAATCAACAAAGCGTCATGAAACTTAATAAAGAGAATAGCAGAGACATTGACACTATGGATTAAGTAAATTTTATACATACAACGTCCAAACTTATTCAGCACCTGCAAAGTAATAACTGAGAAAAAAGTAGACTTTTAACTTACATCAGGAAGGTCAAAATCACCTTCACTTGCATCACACAAGTCTAGCGATACTTGCCGAAGCATCGGTAACTGTAGTTATCATGTAAGGCACGTTAATCTGTATTATTTACTAAAATGATATAAAAAGTAGTTAAATAAAGGAAAATGCAAACTAGCATGTTTATTTTGTTAAAGAGATTACCTTTAAAGCAGCATCAAGGATGAAGTTTCTTTGTACCCCAGGGCCCTGATTGAATAAAGGCAATGCGGTCAGCTATTGACGCTAAAGAATCCCGTGACATTAAATCTGGAAAAATTCAATGAACAATATACAGCTTCCGATTCCCATCTTAAGAACAATTGCCTGCTGCTAACATGCAATTAGAGTACATATCACTAACAGAAATTATGGTAATACCATATACATATGAGGCGGGTGAAAAACCATCCAATAACAGTATAGATCTGTGCACCTGGTCATGTCTGTCAACCACAGAACATTAGACAGACTGCTGACTAACATCTAACCATTTTGGGGATACATAGTGAATTGCAAACAGATTGGGGATTTTCGCTATATTCTACAAGGACATTAAATAGCAATTGCTCTTTTAAATTTTGAATAATATCATTAGAGCCATATAATCCAAGCCTCCACTTAAGATCAGAAAAATTATAAAAGCAACCATTTGATAATAAAATGTCTGCATTGAAGACTCAAGTAGAAATATGCAGCATAGTTACTGTACAAAATAGGCCCATATCTGACAACAGTAAATGTGCATGCAAACTACAACAGAATGAGCAGTGATAAATACTCACATTATGGCGCAGCAAGAGATCTTCAAGTGCAGTGCAGTTGAAGAGAGAAGAAATGCCCTTTTTGGTCAATTCACCACAGTCCTATGTGACAAAAGGATCAAGTCATAACATATACCATACCTTGCACAATGATTATGCACTTAATTAGATCATTCAATTCTAGGTATGAGAGTAAGAGAACATAAGGAAGCCATCAATTGGCATCAGGAAAGTACTCATATTGCCAGAAGAATATCATTTTATATCTTTAAAAAGAAAGAGGAAGCCATGAATTGTCACTTGACAAAAAAGCTAATACTGGCTTGGAGAATTTAACTCCGGATGCCATAACTTCATTCATTTAAGTACAAGGCCACATTTAAATAAAATTTTTTATCATTGCTTAATGACAACTACAGCAAAAAGACCTCTCCGAATTATAGAAACAATTTTGACCATACTTCCCAGTAAGTCCCGCAGCATTGCTGACATCCATGCATGCTCAGCATATACTATTTCAACTCATCAGTCTAGCCTCAATTATTTCAATTTTATAACATCCTATACCATCAAAAGTTTTGTCAAATAAAAGATCTTCACGCTAAAGTAAGTTGGGTTGAACATTTGGAAAGTGGTCATTGATCTTTTGTGATAAAGTACCAGTAAATATCATAAAAATGAAAAATTACAAGACATCCTCAACACGCATTCAGCCAGCAAGAGAAGCCCAAGGTAAAGTGTCCTTAACGTATTACATCTGTTTCTATATCTCTATACTTACAACAGAGATTGTTTAAAACCAACATGTAAGTATAGCACAGCATATTTTACACTGATGTATTAAGTACATCAAACCTTCACGGTGTCCTCTTGAAGAAAACGGAAGAACCAAGAAAATATTGTCCAAATTCTAGAGTACAGATCATAACAAACCTCTAGATGGATAGAAATCAAGCCTGGCCATCCACGTGAGATGATACATTGAGCATCTGAGGAAACAAAATAATAACACAGATAATATTGGTGACTGCATCAATCACTTACCTTTGTTATACTGAGTTAAATACAAACACAATATTTAGAGTCACATCAAAAACTCGTTATTTTCTGGAATCATATTGAAAATCTAACACATGAAACAAGAAAAGAGAAAAAAATGTCTAAACATTACACGTAAAGAATAGTAGCATGTCAAATGTATGTTTTAGAAATAACAACACTTACCTGAATTAAGAAGTTTGCATCCTAACAATGCAAGCTCAACCAATTTTGTACAGTTCTGAGTTAGAAGAACCAAGTCATTATTAGTCATCCAAGGAGTTACTCTTTCAAGCCTCAATTTCCGCAGACTTGGCATAGACAAGTTGAAGCTTGATATGGATATATCACCAAGACAGTAGCACAAAGACAGTGTTCGCAATTGCCTCAAGGATGTGATCATGTTGATTATGGTGCAATCAGATATTACCTACAAAGACCTTAATGATTAAAATTAAACAAAAATCTGTATATAAGTGGGTTCAACAATTATATAAAATGAAAAAAACAGATGCCAATGGAGTACACTCAAGAGTCAAGAAAGGCTAAAGTTTGACGTGCAACACACTGTTGGCCCCATCCTCAACAAATTTAACAAAATTAATGTACTTGTTATATCACAAATTTAAGAAATCACATGTTAATTTCTTCATGCAAAGGCAAGGAAAAGATTTGACCTAACATGGAAAAGAAAATCCACCCTTTAGAAGACATCTTAAGCATAAGAATACTATCCCAGTCAACAAATTTCCCAGGATATAAAGAAAATGAGGCTTTTCTTTCCCACACATAGGAAAAAGTAAATGCAAGAGAGGGCAGTTTAACCATCCTCAAAGAGAATCTCTACATGACATAGTCTTTTAGTTAAATCTACAGGCCGCGAAAAATTATTGCATGGTTAAATTCTCAAAGCGGCTAACAAGAAAAAGGAAACATGAGTGGATTTTAATCACTGAGACACTGAAAGCCTGGAACTATTGCACACAAAACCCAATAGGGATATAATATGTCACCCTGTAATATGCCAAAATTAGTTAATAGGTACCTGAAAATAAAGAACTAAAGACTCCAGCAAAGGACATATGGTAGGTAGTAATATCAGTGCATCTTCAGGTAATGTTCCACCCAAACCCACAGTCATTGCCCTCAACGACAAAATTGCAGGTTTTAGATCTTGTAGAGAAAAGTAAGAAAATCCCCATCCTAGAGCAATTTCTTCCAATCTGCACGTCTTTCCAAGGTCTGTTAAGAGTTCTCCACATGAATATGAGGAAGAAAATTTTGCCCCTTTTGTCTTATTTTCTGTCCAAAACAAATTTTTACAGCCTCTTGCGTTCAAGCACTTCAGGCCAGGATTTGCGCGGACAACAAGATTTAAAGCAGCACCAGAAATCTGAAATTTTGAGAGGACAATTTCCTTTGGTAAGACAACTGCGTTTTCATTTTACAGCATCTATTTTGGCGGAAAATCCAACAACACTGCATTTTATGCCTTTTAGACTTAGTTGCATAAGATGCCAAAAATATCTATTAGCCCACAACAAACTCCATATGAAGTTTAAGTGCATTGACATCAAATGCCTTAGATACCTAAATAGAAATTCAAACTCTATATGGAGAGCACATCTATTGATAATAAATCACATATCAGGGTAAGGAAAAGCGTATCAAAAAACAAAATTTGTTAGTTTGTAACTTATTCTATGCTTCTTCCATTTTTAAATGCAAAATCAGTCACACACTGATAAGAAAAAGAAAAGAGAGAAAAACAGGCTCAGTAAGTTGCTAACTAACCATTGTATTCGAAACATCAAGCATCTCCAAGAGAGAACCTGAGAAGTTACAAAGAGCATTGTCAACAAGGTTGGTGTCCCTCAAGCAAAGGCTCTTCAGCATTTGTGTTTGAGACAAAAGCTCTAGTAGAGATGCTTCATCAGCAGCTGTGGAAGAACAGACTACTCATATCTTTATTGGCATCAAAATAGCTAAACTAATTTTAATTGAAAAGATGAAAGAAAGAAATCAACTCAGCTAGATAATCATAACCCCTCTAACAATATGCATTAACTTCAGTGCAACATCTAAAGCTAGATCCTAGCCGATCAGATTTTTCCTCAAGTGAGTTTTCTTTGATGCCAATGTCCCCGTAAGGTGTGCGAGGTTGAACAGCGAACGAAGCCCATGTTACAGCCTCAAATTTAATCAAAGACAAAGAAGAACATGATAGGCTAGCTTAAGTCACCAAAATATGGCTTTATTAGATATTAGTTACACAAGCAATTTAATTGCATTGCACCCCTATATGGCTGCATCATCCATTTAATCATAATCAATGACATCCTACCTCAAGTGATGTTCTTCATATTAACATTAAATGTAAGGGGATCAAAATTTCAATTGACAGCAAAAGGCAGAGAAGGGGCAATGTAAGAAACCATAAACAAATAACTCAGGGCCAATAACTAGGGGGTAAAATACAGACTAACAGCAGTTCAATACATAATTCATTTAAAGGGGAAATGATGGCTTACACTTGCAGCCACCCATGTGCAGTAATTGAAGATTAGAGGCCAATGAATCCAAATGCATCTTTCCAAACTTTGCAGTCAGAGAATTACTAAAACTACGACTAGCAGTGCAAAGAGCTAGAATTGAATTCATTCCAAAAGAAGTATGACAAACTAGAATCGAGTGTAGCTTTGTACATCTTCGAATAAGATTTGCTATACAGACATCTGTCAATGAGATACACCCTTTAAGATTCAAATAACATAAGGAGACACAGAATTTTGAGAAATACTGCACATCTGAATCTGGAACAAACATTTGGGAAAACATTAGAACACTTGTCAATGAAGAAAAACAGAACATGCTAAATGAATAGGGAAAAGAGGAACAAACAGAATCACAAGTTGATTTAAATTCCCAAAACCATTTTATGGCTGTGTAAAAGATTCCCCGGTCAATGTTTCACTGTTAAAGAAAATATCAATAACAAAGACACTTCCAACATATTTGGACAACAATGAATTTTATCCACTGGTCTCCATAAGTGAAGTGGTGTATGTATGGAGTGTCTTTCTACCAAGGAAAATTATAAAATAGAAAACTGTATGCTAATGGAACTTGCTGAGGCCAAGAATAATCTCCAAATTGCCAAAGTCTTCTTCAGCAGAGCAATTATAACATTTTTATATTTAATTTGGCAAAACTGTTATCATCAAAGAAGCAGAAAAATATCTCACCACAGACATCGCTTCTGCCCTCCATTGTCAACTTTGTGATATTTGCTAGTGAAGGTCCCAAATGATAAGGATATGTCATCGAAAAGCTATGATCAACAATATATGGCCTATTTGGTGCCAATGGTATTACAGGTGAACTTGAGGTTGAGGATATAACTGAGACTTGTGATGAAATAAGTGGATTCATGTCAATGGTTATATCAACTTCAGATACCAAAGGACACTTCTGAACCAACTTATACAAAGTGGTTGTCCTGAAGTTCAAAAGATAAGCAGCTTTCACCTTTCTTAAACATGGAAATGACTTGGAAAAGCACTCAATTGCAACTTCAAGATGTAGCTTCAGACAACCCGATATATCCACCTCTTGTACTGCCTCAAAAGATAAAGTTGGCAGCAATCCCTGTGAGATTTGATATTTACTTCCATCAGCCTGTTCAAGGTTACTTACAGCTTCTTTAATACTTTTTCTCAATGCCAAAGCAAAACTATGGGTATTAGGAAGAAGAGACAAGAGCAGAATCATTGGTGTTATCTGTGGACAACCAGAAAGGTCCATTCTCTGCATGGAGAAAAAAATATAAATGAACACTCTTTGAAAATAAAGAAGACGTGTAACAACAAGCAGGTTGGACATAGATAAAGGTAAGCGATGATGGCAATCCCAGTTAATGGCATGATCTAAGAGTACTTGAGATCCCTACCATGCAGAATTCATTCAAGGCATCCATAATTCCATTTTCCATAAGTGCTGGAAACTCCAAAAGCTAATAAATTTTACGTGCACTCTGATAAAATATTTCAATGACGCTTATAAAAAATCCAACACAAGCATTTTGTTGCCTTTTCTCTCTTTTTTCCTTTTTTAAGTAACAAAGGTGTACACGAAGCTATGTGCCTCCGCAGCTCCAAAAGAATGGCAGTTTAAATACCCAGAAAAATGCATATGCTCTCAACAACAATTATTTATGCAGCCAAAGCAAGGCATGCAGAATTAAAAATCAATGCTTCAAGAAGTAGTAATTGCAGAAAATTATGCAAATTATGTGTAATAAGTACCATATACAAATGAAAGCCCTGGAAGAGCTAAGTTCTGACAATATCTCTTAAATTTGAAATCTGACAATATTTTTGGATTAATCCTCTTGTAAATCTCAAGTCAACAGATGGCATCAAGGGCCAAGACATCCATAAAGATAGAGTAGTAAAGACCTTGGAATATTCTGTCAGTCGAATCCTGAGATGACTCAAGTCACTGTCACCTAATGCATTTATTGATCCTGTGGTTGTAACTTTCATAAGTCTAAAAATTGAGTTGACACTCTCATTTGCAAGCTCAGAAAAACAGCCAGAACTTCTTTTCCCTGAAATATGAATTAATTTGAGTAACATATTTATTAGATTTGATGAAAAGAAAATTCAAATCCTATCATGCAATAAATAAAGCAACAACAAAACTGAGCATTACCTGAAGCAAACCACAATGGCAAAAGGCTAATGCGGATCTGCCCAACATCAATAATGAATAATTTCACAACATATCATAATCAAATAAAATCAATTGAAAATTTTACTCAAACAACAAGATTTTATCTTTCATTTTAAAATAACTCTTCATAATTAAAACTTTTGCATCTCCAGTGGAAAAATCTTATATCCATCCATTCTGCAACACTAGGATCTACTAACACAGAAATTTGATAAACTTTAAATCATGGAAATGGAAAACATAAGTCTCTACCTGTTTTAAAATGTCAGAAAATTCATTTTCTGTTTTACTTGATCCTTCCAATTGTTTTGTATTAGAATCAAGCCAAATGAATAGTGCATCGGAAAGGTGCTTCTCACTGTGGAAGTTCACAAAAACATCAAACTTCAGAAAATACTTTGTACAGGTGAATACTACAACAATTTAAAGGTAATAACTAACCTGTCTACTGTTAAATGGGGATGCTTAATGCAAAGTAACAATAAGTCATATGGCACATCTTCAAAAAAATTACTAGACATGGTCCACATCTGCAGGAAATGAACCATAATTAATCAACTTCTATTAAGGTTGAAACAAATGAATCACAAAACTCAAATGCACAGCCAAGCCAATGCAATAAAAGACTTCCATTAAAAATGATATGATGATGAGGATTTTATCATGATAAGACAGTCACGTTAGACCTTGCCATATGCACCAACCTAGGTTTAACCCCAAAGAACAGAAGCAAGTTGAGTTTAAAAAAAGCCTACAAAAGAGACAATAATTCAAATGAAGAATCAATCATAGGAATGTCCTATAACTTCATCTAAATTGACATGAAATCTTTAATTTAATCCTTTGCAAACATGTCTCCCTTGCCAGTGCAATGTCCTTTGCCACCATCATGCTAGCTTAAGAGGCTAAAGCAACCTTCCTTTTTTTCTCGAAAAGTGCACAGATAATAAGTTAAGAACAAAACTGAATGAGTGTAATTTTTTAATATTTATTCCTTTTCTAACTAATTGGAATCCTCAAGGAGACTGTTGAAATGACTAAGCTTAGTCTAACAACTACGAAGACCAGCTAATTCCCCCCAACTGTCATAATAATCAAAGTTGTTCCACTCATTAAGCAACATTCTATTACAGAGAAAGGACTAGCCAAATGATATGCAGCGTGTGTGTATGTGTGTGTGTGTTAGTATCAAAATTTCAAACGACATTTTGACTCCTCGATAGAAGATTTGATCAATCAGAAACTTGTAGCAAGATCACAAGCTGACCCTACATGGTGACTGCTCAAAAGCTGAATGGAAGTTTAGCACGTACAAAATTTCTTGCAAGGTAGCTTGCACATAATTCTTGAACAAAACCATTAGCTGCAACATATTCAAAACATATCTATTAAAGTGGATACATCATATTAACTTCAAATGTAATACCAACACCATGTATTTTCGTTCATTGCTAGTAATCTCTAAATACACAGTAAGTCCTTACCATGTTCTAAACCAAAATTCCATATACGAATCAGATCATCCAATTGTATTTTAAGTAGCCCAGGATCTTTGGACAAGGAGACCTCAGAAAACCAAGATTTCAACTGCAACAGAAGCATCTCCACTCCGAAATAAAGTGCAGCCTGGAAGGTAGTCAAGAAATTTAAAGACATGAGACATCCAACTTAATTTTTACAAATAGATATGATATGGTGAGTTCATACTTCAAACTTACAGCAATGTAAGTATTCTTTCTTTTGGATATTTTCATGTTGCAATGGGACTACATCTACATTTTCAGGTGATCCCGTTAGATATTTCAACGTTGGAGTACCCCATGAATAGAAATTCTTATTTTGTCTATGATGCATTGAGATGTAATAGCTTTAACACTTTACATACTATAAATTCAGCAACTAACAAGTTACAATTCTGATTTCCAAAATAGGAGATCGATAAGAAGAAAGTTATTGGTTCTTTCACTTCCATATAATAATACTAACAGTACACCGAGTGAACACCAAGAAAAATACTAGCAGAAATGTTTGGAGTAACCAAATGTTTACCTCGAAAAGAGGGATGAAATTCCTAGAAGTAATGTCTAAGGGGCAGCGAAACATACATCTAAGAACATTCAAAAACGTTTCCAATTGCCACTCGATTGATATGCAGTCCGAGCATGACTCACTGCACGAGTTGTGAACAAATAATTCAAATTCAAATAAGGTCATTAACCCTTAATTCCATTATTCAGTCAAAAAATTTGCAGTTAAAAAAATACTTAAGTAATTATGTATCAAAGGATTTACCAAGAATAAACAAAATTAAAATTTCTTTAAAAAATTAACAAACCTGAAACTTCCACTGAGGAGGCCACGGAAGTATGAAGATTCTTCAATAAGCCTACAAAAATATGAAACTCAACATTAAATTAAAGGTCAATTCATCCAAAACAGTGAGAATGAATGAAATGATTGAGAAGAAAATTGGATTTGCCTATTGCGATGAGCCTGGATTTTGAATGTTTGGAATGAGAGAATGGAAGGGAAATCCCAGTGGGAGATATCCGTAGTGGAAATAACGATTTCTTCATTGGAGATATCAGCTCCGATTTGGTTATTGGGATCGGTGCATACGAGAATAACGAACTCATCGTCGTCGGAGCTTGACGCCATAAAAGCGAACGAACTTGGCAAGGAGCTCCAACGGTAATTAATAAATAAATAAGCTGCTCCTTGATTTTACGGAGATGAAAGAAAATGAAGTTTCTTACCCATAAAGCAGCGCTTCAAAATTTTCCCTTGCCCTTTTCCAAAGCCCTAAGGCCCAAGGCCGAAGGGCAACCCTTTTTCTTATTTCTGGTTTCTTTCGTTCTTTTAAATATGGGTTTTTGTGTGATTTAAGCCCTAAATCATTTTTACAATTAGATATCTACAGAAAAGTTCATGATTAAATGTCGAACCTTACTTTTGTCAAACATTTTACTTCATATATTAATTCTAGTAATGATAAAAAGATGTGGCCAAAAAACATAAATAATATTGTGACATGTCATATTTTTAATAATCAATATTTGACACATCAACATTTTAACTATTGCAAAATGTTTGTCAAAAAATAAATTAGAGTACTTAATTGTGAAATTTTTTATAAATATCAAACTATTTAAAATAATATAATTCAAGAACCAAATTATATATTAACTCTTCAAAGATCAGTCCTACTTGACAAACATTGTCCTTTTAATTACTTCTAAAAAGTGATGAAAGTATGGATTGAGGGGAGAAAGATGGGTCGTCATCTTCAATTTGTGGGACAACTTCATAGTAACTAATTGCTGAATGAAAAGATTTCGGCGTCTGATATGACAAAATGTGGTGACGGCTTCAAATATTTTCAATTAAATTTACATTATGAGCTTCATATATAATTACAACAAGGGGAGGGAGATCTTTTGATTAAAGGGCTCAAGGTCTCATTATGGGGTGGTATCTTATGGAAACTTTCTCTTAAAGTAGATGTTTTCATCAAAACAGCTCAAATTCAAGGTGCTCTCCTGTAGCTTTACATTCCAAATCGTTGCTCTTTGTTTCCGGGCATATCATGCTCGGAACCTCAGATTCATAGAACCGAGGTAGTTCTGGTGGAACAGCACATCGAATCAAAGCCCAATTCAAGCCTTCAAAGAATGGATGTTGCTTGATCTCAGCTGCCCCTTTTTCTGTTCCCAGCCGATTCTCTGGCTCCTTTACCAACAGCCCTCTGATGAGATCCCTTGCCTGGAAACTAACAAAAGGACTGTCCGGGAACTTAAGGCTCTGTAGCAAAACATTAGCCAAAGTTTCTTCATTCCCTGCACCTTTGAAGGGTGTCCTACCATAGAGAAGCTCGTAAAGAAAGACACCGAGGGTCCACCAATCAACGGCGGCTCCATGACCCTCTCCTTTAATGATCTCAGGAGCCAAGTACTCATGGGTCCCAACAAAGGAATTAGATCTTGCATCAGTAGGCTCAGCCACAAGCTGTGGCAGTGATCTAACTTGTGCAGCGACGTCTGCCTTAGCCTTTCTCTTTGCTTTTGCAGCAGCAGGCAAGAACCTAGGACTGAAGCATGGGACTTGACAAGATGGTACGATGCAAAAGGGTTCTGCGCAGCTGGAAGCTGTGCATGGACCAGATATCCTTGCTGGATCCAAATTTGATGAAGATTTCAGGAGAGTTGGACTAACTGTGCATCTAAGTGAAAGGTCAAAATCTGTGAGCATTATGTGGCCATCTTCTCGAACCAGAATGTTTTCAGGTTTCAAATCGCGGTAAACAATTCCAAGCATGTGCAAGTACTCCAAAGCAAGAAGTACCTCAGCCACATAAAACCTGCACAATACATATATAACCAGTTCAGAGATATAAATAAGTCAGATTGAATGAAAAAATGAACTAAAGCATGGAACACTCTCATTCAACACACTAGTTCTCTTATGTCATACTACACCAGTCACCACAACAAAGAGAAGTAGTAAAAGCACCCAAGCTTGAGATTAGCATAATCAACTCAAAACTGATGTTAAGCAAGTCAATTAAGACAAGTAAAACTTTCAAAGATAGAATGACCCTAAAGTAAAGATAAGGAATCGTTCATTTGGATTTAAGGGGAATTCCAAGGTGAATTAGGTGGAAGCACCTATCATAGCCACATCTGAACCATTTCATAACTTGAACCATGTATGCTAGCAATGCAATGCACAACTTATTGTGCTTTAGATGTTGAAAGTGATCGAATGACCAGCGACATGCAAGACCAAAGTTCTGACTGTTAACATGACAAATCCAATCACGTTTTCAGAACTTAAATTTGAAGTATCTTACTTTGTTCCTTTTGGTTCTCAATTGTGAAGATATTTCAAACTATTAGAAGGTAATCCTAATTTAAATTGACTTGTCAAAGTCTAAGCATCTTACCTAGCTGCTGGCTCAGGAAAACATCTTCCAGGCTGCTTTTGCCGGAGGACATGCAGGTCTCCACCTGGACAGTACTCCATAACTAAACATGATAAGTTATCTGATGTGAATTGCATATATAAAGTAGGGAGAAAAGGGTGATCAAGCATCCTTAATATTTCTCTTTCTGTTTGGGCCCTTGGCATTTTCTTCCTTCTTGCCAAAAATTTATTGTCCATGACCTTTATAGCAAACAAGCAGTTCGTACCAATAAGCTCAGCAAGATATACCGTGCCAATATCTCCACAACCAAGCTTCTTTAAAAGATTGAAATGTCTCAAACCCAAGACTCCATCCTGCATCCCAGCGTGGCGGATGGCTTCCCACCTCACATCCTTTGACATGTGAGGTCTGTTACTGCAGCTAGACCCACTTAAATTGCTGTCATCACTGATGCTTGTGCTACTACTATCACCAAGGCTACTTGAACTTTGGGAGAAGTCTCCCTTTTCTCTTGATTTAGCGCTCCTTTTAGCCCTTGGACCAGCAGCTTGGCTTCTGTTAGAGTTACTTTCAGCCAAGGTTGGTTTGTGAACATCAGAATTCACATGCCTTGAGCTGACTTCAGCAATAATCCCAGCTGACTGTGACTTCACAGAATCTTGATTAGATTCATTACTTGAACTCTTCAGAGAGCACTGGCATCTCTGACAAACTAACTGACTCGCAGTGGAATCCAAGCTGCTATTAACTTCATTGAAAGCATTAGCAGCACATGCCACAGAAGAGGAATCCTGCTTTGTTTTCTTCTTGACAGAACTTTTGTTCCTGACAACTGTTTTGGCCACCCGCGGTGCATTTCTTGTTACCCTACTTACTCTGTTGCCATTTATTGAGCTAGAAGAAGCAACAGCATGCAGCCTGCCCTTTCCTCCCAACTTTGGTGTTGATATTTTTTTCAATAACTTGTTTGAAGTAGGCACTGTATTGTCCGTTTCTAACATATTATCATCAGCGTAAGAACAAGATGGAGAAGATGCAGAAGTGTGCTTCTCTTTCTGATGCAGCTCTGCTTTTGGTGCTTGATTCCCAACTTTTCTTGAGGCAGAAACATCAGTTTGAGTTGATGAAGGACTTCCAGTGCTAATTTGTCTGGTTGCAAGGGCAAATTGAGGTGAAGAATTAGCACTTTGGCTCAATGACTTATTCTTGAGAGCTTCATGTGACACAGCCATCATCCGAGAAGAAGCTGATTTGCTTTCTTCAGGCACCAAAGATATTTCAACCATGCTCCTCTTATCTTCTTCATCTCTGGGAAGACCAGATCCACTGGCAGTTTCAACGACAACTGAATTGAACAAACTTTTTATCCTTCCGGCTTCAGAGACCCCAGGAGAACTAGTTGACATTGATAACCGCTTCATAGCAGCCATTTCTGATGCCTTAGAAATGCAAAGATCCCTTAAAGCCTGCTTCAGTGACAACGGCTCTGAACCACCAATTCTCGGGGACTGGGGCATCCCCACTGTAATTGGTTTCTTCAAAGCATTTTTCTTTGGAGAGCTTGAGCTTGCGCCTCCTTGGTAAGAAACACTTAAACCTTTGGGACCTTTAAGATTGATAGCCTGAAAAAGCTGATTAATATCATCTTCTAGAGAATCCTTGTATCCCAGTTTCAGCACAGGAGGCTTTCGATCTTTTTCACCCACACCCAATCCATAATGTGGTCGGTATGCCCCTCTAGATTGTTGTGCGGGTTTAAGTTCTTCGCCCACTTCAACTATTTCACGAGTACCAGAATATGAACCCATTCTAACTGTTACAAAGTACTAAATTTTCTCAGCTGTGTCCTAAAACAAAAGTAATGATATCACCCTCCAAATTTATACTAATTCATGTTTCCGTTTGGACCAACTTCAAAGATCCGAATTCATAGCAACTTGTGACCTTTCTTTCATCAAAACAATTTTAAAGCTCATATATTCCAAGTACCTAAACAAAGTCACCAAATTACAAAACCATTAAAACCAGAAGTATATAGAAAGGCCACAAAACAAATTGTAAGGATATATGTATATCAATTGATATCAAAATATAAGCAAATCACATTAAAATAAAATTGCCAATAAAATTTTCTGAATCATTTTTCATTTTTTTACATTAGTTTTGTTTCCCTTCCAGATGCAATGGATCAGAAATTAAAACTAAAGCCAAATCCAAATTGCAAACTAAATTTTGTTCCATTTCCAGCTTAAGGAAAATAAAATTAAACTACAGATCCAGCAAACATACCAAAAACAAAGCCCCAACACCAAAAAAAAAAAAAAGAACAACTAAAAATCACAACAAACCCAAAAAGAGAAAGCTCAAACATCCTTAATGTTTCTTGCATGTATCAAATCCAACCCAAAAAAACAAAGATCCAAAATCCCAACAACAAAGAAACCAAAAGAACAAGCCAAAACTTGAATCAAGAGAAAGAAACAGTACCTTAAGAAAGACGAGAGAACTGAAAGCATTGAGGAATAGATTCTGGGACTAAAATGTGAGGAACGAGAAAGCTAACAAACCTATGTTTAGGGATTGAAACCCTAAAACCATTGAAGAACAAAAAAAGGAGAGAGAATAAAAAAACTGCGTTGGTTTCTTTCTTCTTTTTACTCTTTGGGCTCTGATTATTTTGAAGGATGAAAATGGACCCACCATATTTTGAAGTGTGTTTCACATAGTCTGTAGAAGCAGCGAAGGGGGAAAGTTTTTGGCAGGCTAGATGTGGACACTGGCTACTTAGATTTAACAATTGAATATTTTATTTTTTATTATTATTATTTAAATAATTAGATAGTGACAGAATATCTTTTTTTTACTTTACTTCGATTTCTTTGGATGCCCCTGTTTTTGTTTTTATATAATTATTATTTTAAATATTCATAATTTATTTAGCAAAAGAAAAAAGAAACTTCGAATAAATATACCAATTTGATAACTTACCGTAATATAAGGTTAAAGTACTAAAATGATTAGACTCCGATATTTAGTTTATTTAATTCAAATAATTATTTTTAAAATATTAAATTTAGTGAGTTTAAATTTTAAATTTTAATATTTGTAATTATTTTATCCTCAACTTGCAGCTAAAAAAATATTAAAAATGATTAGGTTTTAAGGATTAATGAAGACTTAGTAAAGAAGCATGTGCCGTTAATTTTGATAATCTTAAACGGCTATATATTCATATTAATTATCTATTTTATTTATTTATTTATTTTAATTTTCCACCAACTAAACAAGTTGTCAAGGTCAATCTTAACGGAAGGCAACAAGGCAAATTAACGAGGAAGGAAGGACAATGAGTCACTGTTAGGGACATTAACACCATTTCTTCGATTGCAATAAATTTCTTTCTTAGACCGTCAAAGATTTTGAAAAAGTCACCCAAAAAAAATTTTGCTTCATTAATTGCAACAAACATCTCTAGTAAATCATTTTTTTTATTTATACACATATATATATTGTATTAACATATATGAATAGATAAATATATATTCTATTGGTGTAACATAATATATACATGCATATGTAACTATTAATACCCACAATTATTTTTTTTATTTAATTCAAAACCTTAAAGCATTCAAATATGCTTGATTAAAGCAAAGACATTTTATTTATTAATACGTAAATTATCAAAAATTTCTTATATGATATAAGGTAAAGTGATTTTTTATGAAATTAATGTTATTATTATTAACTGTATGCAAGTAGTTAATTTCAATTTTGATAGTAAGAGTGTAAGTGAATTGAGTTTTCGATAAATCATTCGTGAACATATTTAATTTTTGTTTGTTTATTAAATTTAACAAATAATTTTGAGTATTATTTGTGTGTTCGTTTATTAAACGAACCGAATACGAATAACTGTTTGTTGAATAATTTATATTTACAAACAAATTCGTTTACTATTTGTTGAAAACTTATTTGTTTATTGTTCATTTGTTGTTAGTTTGTTATTCGTATATAATAATACTAATAAAATTATATTTTTATTTTTTACTTAAATTTTATTTTAAGATTGGTTTATATTTGTTTGAGTTCATTTATGTTCGTTTAAGATTTGTTTATTTAAATTTATTTATTTTTCATAAATTATTCATTTATATATATTTATAAATATATTTATTTAATATTCATGAATGAACTCTTTTAATTTAATTGAATGAACACAAATTAAATATAAATATTTTATTATTTAAATAAACGAATATAAATAAATAGAGTAAATTTTTTAATGAATATAAATTGAATATAAATATTTTTAAAAATAAATATATATATATTCATTTATATTTAATTTATTTACAGTCCTATTTGACAGTAAAAAAATTGGGTTGGTAAGTTATTACCAGGGGTATTTTTTTTTTCTTTGCCAATGAACCATGAGTAAATTAGATATGTTATAAATCTAGGGAATTACCCATTCAATAATTGCTGGAAAAAAAAAATGTCAGAGCTGGCACGGCTTTAGGATGCACTCCACTCTGGTGAAAAACTCATTTTTGGCTTTTTCTATCTGCACCACATAAAATCAAAGTCTTTAATAATTGAATTAGAATTAATGAATAAAATATTTTTATTTCGAAATTCAAATCAACCAGGTATTATAAATACACCTTTATTAATTATTATTTTTCTAAACAAAAATCTAATATTGATTAAATGTGAAGATTAATCGATTGGAACCTATAATCAATTAATATAAAAAATAATTTGATTCGATTTATTCAATTTCAATATCAAATTAGAAAAAAAAAACAATAAAAGGAATTTGTATTAAATTTAGTTAAATAAAATGAATGGTAAATAATTTAACTAAAAATCAGTCATTCAAAAGAAGGAAAATAAACAATTAATTACTTTCCTTGATTCCATCTTCCTGATTTTTTTATATATAGGTGCTAGTTTCCATAATTTCATCTTTCAACAAAAAATAAAAAATTAAAAATATAAATTTGCTCTTGTAGAAATCAATTATTAATATTTTTTAAAATTAAAAAAAAAAAAGTTTGATTGCTAAAAAGATATGATGCCCACGTTATCCTCCATGGCCCATGCCGGCGCCCTTGAAGAATATAAATATATAATAAGGAAAATTAAAAATTAAAAAATTTAAAGCAAACGGGGAAGAAATATTAAAAAAAAAAAAGAATTTGATGCCCTGACTTTTCCTTATCATATTTTGGTCTATTTTTTTTTGTCACATCACCTCGCTTTATATCCTTTTCAACGATACCTTTCATTATTTACGCAAATATATTCTTTTTTTTTTATAGTTTTTAATTATAAGTATGTCATTTCAAACAATATTTTTAGAATTCAAGAAATTTGGTTAGCACTTGGGCATTTTATTTAAAGAAAGCGTAAGATATTGATTTAATGATAAAAAAATCTTAAAATCATAAGATTTTAATTTTAAATTTTACAATATATGAGTTTAGGTATTTATTATATTGTAATTTATTAATTAATTATTTAATAATTATAATTTAGTTATGATGTAATAATTAATTATGATTTTAACAATTTAACAAATGTGGATGAATTCATGGATTTTTTTCATATATCATTAATGAAAATTTTAAATTTTTTAGGTAAAATTAAAATATTTTATATATTTTTATTATATTAATTTATTTAATAGATTATACCTCAATCTTCTAATTTCATTGATGAAATGTAAAAATTTGACCGATAAAATATTAAATAATTTTCCAAATGCACACATATTCATGCTCAAAAAATCAATTTCCATTAAGCCTTCTTTCATAATTTTAACTTAAAAAAAAAAAAAAGAAAAAATAATAAGCCTCGGGACCAATCACCAAATCAAACTTATTTCGCTCCTTACAAAAGTACAAACCTTAAAAGCCAATAAAAGGAGAGGAAAAAGTTTAGAGGTTTTTCTTATTTGGCTATGCAAAATTTGCAAATATAAAAGAAAAAAGTTAAGTTTTTTTTTATTCTTTTAAGATTTTAGTACAGTAAAATTAGATCAATTGATCTTCAAATCAATTAATATGATATCAAAATTAATGTTTAAAATTTATAAATTTGAAAGAATTTTTATATATAATATATTATTTAATCAATTAAATAAAAATATAAAATTCTATTGGATCACAAATAAATATGTCATTAAAATTTTCATAAAGTAATAGAACCATCATTCTCACATGGTAAGCCCACCGCCCCAGAAAAGGATGGTTGGTTGTCTTTGGCTTAAAGCCATGGCATATACAATACTTTCATTAAAAATAAAAAAATAAAAAAAAAGAAACCCCTTTAAAACGGTGCCACCCTAAGTCCTAAAAGAAAAAACCATGGAGTTATAGCTTTGTTTTCTTCTGTCCCTCAAGGACAAATTTACCCCACTTTTCTGACCCTCCAATGTGCCATTAAAGAACTTTCATTTTGAAATGTGCCAAAATAAACTGAGCTAAATATTAATGCCTTAATATCTCGAAAGTGTGGGGCCCATTTTTTTACGTACGGATCTTTAGAAGAAAGAGGCAAAGAGCCAACCCTATACGTGGAATAGATTGTTAGGGTCATTTGGGGAGAGTAGGGGGATTGATTGGAAAGGGTTGGCAATGGGTTGGATGGAAGTAAATTTTTGTTATTTTTTAATTTAATTTGATTTTATATCTATTAAATTTAATTTTAATTTTTTTATAATATTTGATTTGATTTAAAATTTAATATTTTTTATAAATTAATTTTATTAAATAAAATCGAATTAAAACTTATCGATCTTATGCCTAAGTTTTAAAGTTAAATCTCATACTATTTTAAAAATAATTATATAAATTAATAATTAAAAAAATATTTAGGAATCAAGAAATGATGCTATGCCAAAAAAATGAGACATAAAGCAAAGCAGTGCACGACATGAGGCCTACTGATGTTACAATGTACTATAGAAAAAAAAAATTATATATCAAAAATGATAATCAACTTTGTCTTTGATGTCCACAAAGAAAAGACTATCGAGATCATTAATTATGATATAAAGGGCGAAAAACAATCGACTGTTCCCATCATTTTTTTATATGAAATCAAAACTAATTAGGGTCGGTTTCAAATCAATTCTCTTGATGATAACTACCTTGAAAGTACATAGAAATATAATACATTGATAAGCTGCGACTTTAATGCTTTTTACCAGAAAATTAGGCGAAATGGAGATGTTATTTACATTTTGCCACATATAATAATATATATAAAAGAAAAATGTGTCCCGCAAAAAATGTTTTAAAATAAAGTGTAAACCCTAGCAAAATTAAAGTTTTAACATTTAAATTCTGCGCTTGAATATTTGTAAATGAAATTTTAGGTTTTGTGATAAAGAAGAAGTTTTAAAATTATAAAATTTTAAAATTAAGTTTTAATGTATTTGTATTTAATTATTTAATTATATTATAATTTATTAATTAATAATATAATAATTAATTATTTAATTAAGTATATAAATATAATACTTAATTATAAATATATCTTAAAAAATTTTACGCTTGATTCTCCTATTAAGTGTCTTAATAAAATTTGCTTTGTAAAATTTCTAATCAACTTTTAAATTAATATATTTTGTACTTATTTAAGTAAAAAAATTAGTCACATAAATATTTTTGAATCAACTATCTTAAATTACCAGACATCAAATCAACTAATCGACAAATCAATATAAAAAAAAAAAAAAAGAGTTTTAAAGGAGAGCAGTGTTAGTCAATCCAACATGCACGTGAGAAGACGTGCTCATAAAGTTATGCACAAACTTAAACAAGTACAAAATTAAACCTGTTCTCCATAATCCGGCATGCAAATAATATTTTAAAATCAATGTCAAACATTAAATTAACCTTTGAATCTTGACAAGAGGCACAAATGTCTAGCCTTTCTTTTTCTTTTTTGGTAATTTTAATTATCCTTAGTCTTACATTTTTGTTTACTTTCAATGTATTAATTTCAAGGAAATTATTGGCATTGCTTCCTTTTTTTTTTTTCCTAAGGAAATAGGGTTCGTAGTCTAAGAGAATTGACCATGGTAAAAAATTATAAATGAAAAATTTCACATTAAAATAATTACTAACAATAATAGAGAATATAAGCAAAGTTGTAATGCCACACTAAATGGGAAGCAAGGTAAGTTTTGTTTTTTTAAAATAACATTTTTTTTACAAAATTTTTAATATGAGAATATCATTTTTAAAAATAATTGTATAAATCGATTTAATTAAGCCATGAGTTTGAAAAATAAAACAATTTCATACACTCAATATCAAACAATATAAATTTAACAATAATGAACATGAAAAAAAAAAACAAATTGATTTAAAAAAGTTTTACACATCTTAAATAGTTATATTACAAAAACGATTTTATTCTTGTGCAAAATTCACATTAAATGAAAATTTGTATGGATAAATACCTTAAATATATGTATAATTTGAATGAAATCATAGGAGAGGGATCAAATTACGCAAAAAAATTTATATTTTTCAAATATTAATTTTAATATATTTAAGAGATGAAAAAGATAAATAAAAAAATGATTTAATTACATCCGTTAGATCTATTAAATTCAATACTTAAAAAAATGTAAAATTAAAAAATCATATGCTAATGTAAGTTGATCCATTCCTGAACTTATATAGCATTATATATATTTATATGAATATTATGAAAACATAGAATTGTTAAATTTAAATGAAAAATATACCATTTGGGCTTGATGTTCTCAACAAGTTTAAAGCATAGACCCAAAATATGAAAATATTTATTGCTTTTAAATTTGGGCTTAAACCCATGACCAAGTCCAATTCCCTCGCAGCCCGCCGCTTCCAAAAAGGCGGATTGGCTCCCATGATGTTTGTTGGGCGATGTAGTCAAACCACGTTGTCCTGTCTCGCCCTTTATTTATTTTGAACGTTGATTCGTTTTGACCAATGGGATGATAAAATCATGGTACCGGTCGCGTGGGATCATTGACGCGGATGAATATCAGAAAAAGACAAAGATTCTTGCCACATCATCAATGACGTTAACTTCTATCTTTGCCTTCCAAAAATAACCCCTTTTTTTTTTTTTCTGGAAAAATCCTTAATCCTCTGAGTAAGTTATTTATAGACGAAAAAAAAGCTTAAATTTAAATATTCGTTCACATGAAGATAAAGCAGTCAACGTTCAAAGGAAGACCGAAGAAATTTCAATATTTAGTAAAATGAGATTCTGTACATACTTAACGGTTCATACTTAAGTAAGAAAAAAAAGTAAAAAAAAATTATGGTTTAATTGATTAAAGTTTATATTTTTTACGAAAAGATATTGAATTTGAATTTTATTGATAATTATTTATTAAAATTATTTTAAATATATGATTTATAATTATTTATTTTAAATTATTAGATACGATATATTTTATTTTAATTTAAAAAATTAAATAATTTATCTATTTTTAAATTTTTTGATAGTCATCAAATAAAAAAAAAAGGTTTTTATTGATATCAATAAAAAAACTAATAAAAAAACTTTTCGACTCGATAAAAAATATTTAGGCTCAGAAATTTCACAAAGATATTAGTTTAAATAGATTTTGAGAATATTACTTGTGTGTCAATTTTTTTAAGATGTCACTTGTGTATTATTTATTTTGATAATTACATTATTTGTCTTAATGAAACATTTGATTCGTGTTATTCCCAAAATATGTAAAAAAAAAACTTCCCATAAAAGATCATTGATAAGATCATTTTTATTTTTAACATTTCAAATTAATTTTTAATTTTTTTCTCAGCCAAATATTTACTTGAACTTACTTAAACACATGCATATCTTTTTTTTAAAAAAAAAAATTTTGACAGGTTGAGCGTGTAATCCAATCAAATTAACTCACCTTCGAACTCAAAAATAACTTAACAAAAATAATTTAAACCAATAAAATGGTTTGAGATTAACTTCAATCAGTCTGGTGGTTTGCAAGACATAGACAATAATAACTTAAAAATTGTTTTAAAAAAATAATAACAGACTGTTTAAAATTAGAAATCAAAACCCTGTAGGTCGTGGTCGTGGAAGGATCACAGTCAGCAGAAACGGACGACAATGTTTCTGCCACGTGGCAAAATCATGTTCACCAATAGGGGTCAGCCAATGAGGAGCGTGGGCCACATTCTCGATGATACTTTAAAATAATCGATTCATTTCCGAAAGGGAAGAAAGAGAAGTCGCAGAGCAAAGCTAAGCTTCGATAATCGATGGCGGAGAAGAGTTTCAAGTTCGTGATCCTCGGCGGTGGTGTTGCTGCTGTAAGTTCCCTCGATCACTTCTGGCTTATCGATTTCAATTTTTATTTATTATTTTTCTTGAATTTTTTGGTTTCAGTTTATGATGTTTATCGATGCCTTTGCTTTTGTATTTTTGAAATTATTGTTCTCAATGTGTTATCATTCATTGGTTAATCTGTTAAAGCAAAATGGATCTGGCGTTGCTACGAAAATGGAAAGGACAAACAAATATTAATCGAACAAAAAAATGAAAAACAATTAAATGCAAAATTGAAGCCTTAGGTTTGTTGGTGTTCATGTGTACACTGGATGAAGAGAAATTACGGACTGATTTAAGTCATTTATAGTTGCTGAATTGAGTTCCCTGAAAATTTTATGTTTGTCAAAGTTTTATGTGAAAAATAATAGGTAAATGAATTTTAATTTTATCTATTAACTGGAAAATGGATTTATATTTAGGAAATCAAGCATGTTGCCGATTTGTTACACAATGGAATGCATCTTTTGCTGCTTTTAATCGTGTAGAGTGTTGTGTGAGTTGCAAAATGATAGTTTGGTTTTATTTTGCATTACGTAGAATGCGTTAATGGAAAAAAATGAAGCTTCTTTCATTTTTATATAACAGTCACACTGTTAGTAGGGTTATGCTGTATTTACTTTTGATTGATTTACTTACTCTTTGCTCCCTTTTCCTAAAAATTTTATCTTCCGACTTCACAGGGATATGCAGCAAGGGAGTTTGGCAAGCAAGGAGTGCAGCCTGGTGAGCTGGCAATTATTTCCAAGGAGGCGGTATGCCTTTTACTATATTTAAGGAAACTTTTTTTATCATTGCATGCAAAAGAAATTTGTCATTTTATTAGGCTTAGGCATCATGAATCTATTTTGATTGCATTTTATGTTTTAGATCACTATATGTATTATTCTATTCTCATCCTCTACGGTGGTTTTTTTTTTTGTCAAATGTGCTTAGAAAAGGCAAAATATTGTATCACATAATTTCATTGCTCGGCACACTGGTTGGCTTTTGAAACTGCTGTCTTAATGGGGAATACTCCCTCTGGATACTCCTCTTGCAATCTGACGTTGTCTAAGTAGAAATCTTCTATAATAGAGGCCAGCAACGGTGGTATTTACGTTACAGCACTCATTATAACTGCTACTGTTGTCATTTATTGGTTCCCTGAAGATATAAATTTATATTGCATATTACCTGATGTTTGCTTTCTTATACATGTAGGTTGCTCCATATGAACGCCCCGCTCTCAGTAAGGGATATCTCTTCCCTGAGGGTAAGCCTAATATGCTTTTTATATACCTATTTGCAAAATTCAAATAAATTCTAAAATCCTATAACTGCAATCTTAACTATGCTTTTAGTTGCCACATCATTCTGTTGGTCATCTGGTTGGTTTGTTTCCTGGACCAATTTGGTGATCTGTTCTTTGCAGGAGCTGCAAGACTTCCTGGATTCCATGTCTGTGTTGGAAGTGGCGGAGAGAGATTGCTTCCTGAGTGGTACAAGGAAAAAGGTTTGCAACATATGTCTGCCTGGATTGGTTTAATGTGATTTTTTTTTTTGTCATAAGGTTCAATGTGAAATTTGAGAATTGCAGAAATAATAGAAAATGGATCTGCTAAAAGGAATTGAAGCTAATATTCATTGTTTATTCAATATCTGTGTTAGAAGCTGGAAATGGCCTCATTGATATACTTTGTGTGTTCTGATCCTTGTAGGGATTGAATTGATCCTTAGTACGGAAATAGTAAAAGCAGATCTTCCAGCCAAGACTCTAGTAAGCGCAGCTGGAGAAATATTTAAGTATCAAACTTTGATCATTGCAACTGGTTCCACAGTGAGTTACAGTTTCTAGGGATCTAAAAATAAAACATTCTTTGTCTTGCGTGTCCTGCATAGTTTGACACATTATTCTTGCAGGTTATAAGATTGACAGATTTCGGAGTGCAAGGAGCTGATGCCAAAAACATCTTCTACTTAAGAGAAATTGATGATGCTGATAAGTTGGTAGAAGCAATCAAAGCAAAGAAGAATGGGAAGGCTGTTATTGTAGGAGGAGGCTATATTGGTCTTGAGCTTGGTGCAGCAATGAAAATTAACAATTTTGATGTCAGCATGGTGTACCCTGAACCATGGTGCAGTAAGTAGATTCCTACTGTTGGCCTTTCAATGCACTGTTGAATATGCCATCAGGACATGTAATAAATGAACTGAGCTTGATGTCTGGTGGTTTCTTGTTTTTCTAAGTGGAAGATTGTTCTTGTAGTGCCCCGGCTTTTCACCTCTAGCATCGCTGCTTTCTATGAGGGTTATTATGCTAATAAAGGGATCAAAATTATAAAGGGGACAGTTGCAGTTGGATTCACCTCTGACTCAAATGGAGAGGTAATCAATCATCTTTCAAAGGGCTTGACATTTATTAATCTTTTATGCGACTGAAATCATTTTAATGGTGATACTTTTGCCCACTGTTCAGGTGAAGGAAGTTAAACTTAAGGATGGCAGAGTTCTGGAAGCTGACATTGTTGTTGTTGGTGTCGGTGGAAGGCCTCTTTCAACATTATTTAAAGGGCAGGTTGAAGAGGAGAAGGGTGGAATAAAGGTTGGCTTGATCAGTGACATAATATCAAATGCCTTTTCATCTATAATGTCAACTTGAAATCCTTATTGCACTTTGTCATATAATTGGTCACCTTAAGTATTCTGTTGATATTGTATAAATCTGCAGTAGTTAAAGTATTTTTTTGTACATCTAGTTCTGAATACTATACATTAAGCATAAACTGTAATTAAGCTCAATATGTGATTGTATAACACAATTTGTTTAATTGCAGACTGATGCTTTTTTCAAAACAAGTGTTCCCAATGTATATGCTGTGGGTGATGTAGCCACTTTTCCTCTTAAGTTATACAATGAGTTAAGAAGGGTTGAACATGTTGATCATGCCCGGAAATCAGCTGAACAGGCAGTAAAGGTGTGTTATCTCACTTAGTTCATCTATATTTATATTTATTGCCTGATCTTTATACTCGGATATTGGCTAAATGTTACTTTCCAAAAAAGTATATAATTGTTAAACCATTCTGACAATTTTTGCAGGCCATCAAGGCAAGTGAGGAGGGGAAATCAGTTGATGAATATGACTACCTACCATACTTCTATTCTCGTTCCTTTGATCTAGCATGGCAGTTCTATGGTGATAATGTTGGGGATACAGTGCTTTTTGGAGATAACAACCCACAATCGCCAAAGCCAAAGTTCGGATCTTACTGGATCAAAGATGGCAAGGTGGTTGGAGCTTTCCTAGAGGGTGGCACTGCAGAAGAAAACCAGGCTATTGCTAAAGTAGCCAAGCTTCAGCCTTCAGTTGAGAATTTGGATGCCCTGACAAATGAAGGTCTTTCTTTTGCCTGTAAGATTTGAAGACTAGTAGCTCCCGCGCCCTTCCAAAAACAAAACAAAATGACTGTTACTTGTTGCAAGAGGACTATATAGACAAAGACTTGGATATGTCTTTCATTGGATTGTGCTTTTAGTGCTCTTTGGATTGAGTACATAATTCTGGGGTTTGCTTTATTTTCTTTTGAATGATGAATGATATGATAGCATGTTTACTATAGGCTATTGTTTTTGGTTGGTATCACTGCCGACTGTGCAGTACCAAATAAATACCAAATGCTTCGTAAAAATCATCTTACTTCGAACTGCAGCAGCTAACTATTAAAACTCAGTTTGTTTTCTTTATCATATCATTGGTGATTTAGCATTCTTTTATTCACCCATTTGGTCATAAGTGCTTGCTTCCTACAAATTTTCCCAACGTTTTCCAAATCGTTAGCCTCATCTGATAATAAACCCCAAATATCTCTGCTGCTGGTGGATGGCAAATTTACCTCACTCGACCATAGACATTACCCCCATCCAAATGATTCAATATTCATTTAGTATTATTGACATCAACTACTCGGTTTCCTCAAATTTTGGAATTTATTTGGCAACCACAGTTTTTTAACCATAAGGCGCACATGAATTCACAAAACAGAATAGTCACTGTGATTCTTTCAAAACTTACACAATAATATTGCAGAGAATTCATATACTTTTCTTCAATCTTCATCATCATTAGACGTGAGATTCAAGAAAATCATAATAACCAACTCTGAAATTCCCATGCAACATTAGATTTCAGCAAAAAAAAAAAGTCCACCAAATCTATGAATCCAAAAAAAAAAAAACCTACATAACACTGGATAACAAAACTTTAAAATGTAAGCCAGCCTTAAATTAAAAAAAAAAATCTCTGCAGAAACCAATCAACATTTTAATCAAAGAGGCTGAAGCCCATATCCTGCAACAAATAGAATAAAACAGAAATTAATTGATGAATTATATCTGTGACAGTACTAGATGCACAATACCAAGATTGCAACAACACTTAAGAAGATAACAAACGAGGAAAACATTAAGGTTTGGAGTTATTACATCATCGGATTCCTCTTTCTCCTCAACTTTCTCTTCCTTCTTAGTCTCAGGAGCAGCTGGAGCGGCAGCAGCACCAGCACTTGGTGCAGCAGCTGCAACAGCAACACCACCACCAGAAGGAACAGAGGCAAGCTTTTCCCTCCCAGATGCAATAAGCTCTGTTATATCTTTTCCCTTGACCTCAGATAAAAGAAGTTGAATCCTTTCATCCTCAGCTTCAGCTCCAACTGTATACAAAATTATTTGAAACAAAGTCAACTTTTCTTCCTCCAACAGTAGTAAATTGTTAAACCACTGTTTGATGAATAAAATAGAAAAACAGATAAACAACAAATTCACTATACATCAAACATATTTTGCACAAAGGATTCTAACATTTACGTAAATCTCAAACCAAAACACAAACAAATACAAGTTTATATTTTTATTGAAAGCCACCTCATCATCAAATTGACATTCATTAACTAAAGATTTCAGCACATCAAATATAAACTTTCAGATCCACCTGGTAAAAAAAAAAACGTTCAATCTAGAAGATATACAAACATGGTTTACAATTTAAAAATGAACGGATTACCAATTGCAGATGTTGAAACAGATGAAGGAAATAAAACAGTTAAAGTGACATTAAATGAATAAAAAAGAAAAGAGTAAGGGAGGAAAAATTGTACCAGACCCAAGAATGTCCTTAAGATCATCAGCAGAAGGGGAGGTGTTGCCTCCCAATACTGCCAACAAATATGCAGCAACTACCTTCATTCTCTCTCCCTTTTTCTTTTTTCTTTTTTCCCTGTAAACTGAGATAAACAAAAACAACAGTTAAATTAAAAACTCAAAAGAGAAAACCAAAGAAAATTAATGAATACAAGAGAAGAAGAAAGGAGAGTGGCAAAACCAGAGATGCTATGGATCTGGAGCGGTGAGGGAAGAAGTCCTTGAATATAAATGGCTGTTGGCAGCTTTATATCGCATGCAAAACCAGGTTCTAGGGTTACAGTTGGAGAAAGAGTGAGGGTCATACGACAATGGATCCGGGTTTAGGTTTTTTTAAGCCCAATGTTAGATCAGTTGAATACTTCCTACAACGCACCGTTTTGCGTACTTTGTTATAGCATTATATTTGTGAATACTTATATACTAATAAAATTGATTTTAAAAAAAACTATCAAAGTGAAAATATTCTTTTTGTTTATCCTTGAAGAAATTTAGGATTAGTTTAGTATTAAAATTGACAGTGATTTTTGCATTTTAAAATTACTTTTCATTTAATTTCAATATTAAATAATAAAAATAGAAACTTTTCAATTTAAAAACTTAATTTATAAACCAAACCAAAAACTCCTAGAGATGTGATTTTATACCGACCATAATTTTTGTGGTTAAGATAATTTTATTATCCTTGTATTTTTAAAATTTTTATTATTTTATACATATTTTTTGAAATTTTAATTCATTTTAATAGTTTTTCAACACAATGCTAAAGACTTAAATTTTTTTAATAATTTTTTGTACCATATCTTTTTTCAATCAAAAAATTATCTAATTGCAATAATAATGTTAAATTAGACCGTGTTTTCCTTGTAATTTAGAATTTTATAAATTATAAAAAATAAGATAATTTTCCATTTCTTTTTTCTTTTCTATAGTACGCTCAAAAAGCATTGTGTTTGGGTCAAGCCCACAAATCTATCTGAGTTGAGGAACCACCTCCATCGGGTCCGAGAAAATGACTCAGCCACCCTCCATTGAAGTGGCCCAATTCCATTTAGGAAACTGAGCTGTTAAATCTTCAGGCCTCAAGACCTAGATTTTCGGTAGTAGAGTCCATCTTTTTCTTGTTTTCTTCTCTTTTCTTTTTCCCCACCCGATCCGACCTTCTCTTATTACGATGATGAGAGTCGAAAACAATAGTCAATAACATCAGTACTTGCTTTGATCACTATTTATTATACTTATATTGATATTCGTAAGTAGTTAATTAATAGTCGAAAATCAAACAAAAAAAACATTATTCTCGTTGAAGTTTTTTGGACGTTACATTGGGCTCGTATGTACTTTGTTAACGAAGGATATATGACTTATAAAAATGTGCACTTTGTTTTATAAATAAATTATATATTCTTAAGACAACACATATTCAACTTGCATGAAATATCTAGGAAAGCTCTCGTTGATATTGAGTTTCTATCGTGTTGGAAAAATAAATTAAAGAAAGAAAGCGAGTTAAGAGAATGAGGCCAAAAGACTAAGACCTTGAAAAGTTTTGTGAGCAGAAACATAGATTCTTTGTCGGAATAATTATATTGTATTAGATTATTATAGTAATTAAGAGTATATAATAATTATTATTATTAAACTAGACTATAAAGATAATTAAGATAATATATTGGTCACTGATAGTTTTGTTCTTAAGTAAGTATTATTAGAGGTTGTTTTGTAGTGATAAGTTTGAAAAAAGTTCATATGCCAGCTTGAATAATTTGAAGTTATTTTTTTTTTCCCTTGAGCATCTTTGCTCTACCAATTATTTTCACTCTTTTATGGAAATAATTTAATTTTAATCCCAAGCAGTTTCTATAATAGAATTAGATTAAGAAATAAAAGAAATATTTTCCAAATTAAACGAGGTAAAAGAAATAAAAACAAAGATTTAATCTTTTCTCATGCATTTCTTAATTTAATTTTCCATTATTTTTTAATTAAAATTAATTAAAATGATACTAATGTTTTGGGTTTCCTAAACATTGGAATAAAATAACATTGCAAACATCCAAAACTAAAAAGTGATGACTGAGACTCCCACCATAGTAAACAGACAAAGAAACATGACCAGACATACAAAATAAACTTTAAAATCTGGCACTCAATAAGAAAAGGTTTAATTAGGAGACATTTTCATCATCATCAAGTAAAAAAAAATGTATCAAAACGTTTAATTCATTAGTAATATGTATTCTCTAACCCTAATCCTTTGCTCAAGATCGAGTTTTGAAAATAAAAAAATGATTGTTTTCAACCTTCATTGATATTTATTTATTGCAGTAGCATGTCCATCCTTAACCAATGTATATGTATTTAAATACGAAAAATCATTTTTAATCCTACAATCACCTTTAAAATTTTTTTAATATTGTCTTTTTTTTTTTCGTTGGGGAGTTGGGGCCTTGGGGTCATTTTCTAATGAGCTGCAACCTAACCATAATCTAGAAATCAAAGAATTACAGGATTAGTTAGCATGCTAAAAATAAATAATGCATCAATTATTGATGAGACCAAAAAAAAAAAAGTGAACGAAATGTGATTCACACACCTAATATTTTAAGTGAATGGGGTCCCTTGACTGCACTGGTCTTTCCATTTCTATTTGTAATGTTAAATATTAATGTAGCCAACTACAGATGTGGTTCATATGGCACAATCATAAAGATGGGTAGACAACATTGTACCCAAAACTGGCTGAGTTTTAATTGGACATCCGGTCGATTAGTAGTACAATGATGGTTGAACCTTGTGCATTTAAGTCAATGTTAATTTATGATGTTATATAATAATAATAATAATAATAATTATTATTATTATTATTATTATGAGTAAAAATTTTGTAAGACTTTTCAAAATTTTTTATTTTTAAATTAAAATTAAAATATTTATATTTAATTATTTTGACTTAAAATAAAAAATATACAATTCTTATATTAATATAAGTGAATCTATTTTTTAATTATTATTATTATTAATTTTTACTTTTCGATATATTGAACATAAAGTTCTAATAAGTTATCAAAATAAAACTAAGAATATATATATTTTTTATTATCAAATCAAAATGATAGCATCTATGGTAATGATATAAGGAAAATTAGGTCTCTCGTCGCTATTTCTTTACTGCTAGTTTAAGACAATGACAAAGATTTTGGTTGGTTTTTTAAAATCCACGGTGGATGGCACAAATGTAATAAAATACATAACCAAGGTTAATTAATACCCAACCATATCACGTGGCTTGACCAAAACGCAAACTGCTAGTTTAAGATAATGACAGATTTTGATTGGTTTTTTAAAATCCACGGTGGATGGCACAAATGTAATAACATACATAACCAAGGTTAATTAATACCCAACCATATCACGTGGCTTGACCAAAACGTAAAAATACTATGGCCCAAAGTAGCTGTGGACTTTGAAGCAGCAAAAAGTCTTTCTAATTTTAATTAATTAATTACTGTTTAATCAAAGCTCATCGTGGTTTCAAAGCCAAATTCAGTTTTTGCTGACACTTTAAAACAACTATTGCCAGATTCGCGCGTGGGAGAAACGCCAATGAGAGGCAAAGGTCCCACGTAATTGCCATTTTGTCCCACCTTCACTTTTTCACACTTATCGTCTGCGCGTCTGATCCAAGTTCTTCTTTCTGTGGTGCTGACTTGGCATGTCACACCAAAGCAGTAAAACTGTAAAACACTCCAACCACAAGAAATTTACATCTTTAAGTACGTTTTCTTTTTTACAATCGAAAATGTTATTTCAATTAGTAAAAAATTTTTTTCTAAAATCCTGATGATTTAGGTTTAAATTACGCGGAATTAGTTTAATTTTATATTAAATTTATTTAATTATATTTTTAATTTATTGATTGATTATTTAATTATTTTTAATATAAATATAATATTTGATAATATTTATAAATTTTTTAATTCGTAATTTCATTGAAATTAATAAAAAATTTTAATTTTACAAATGAAATAAAAAGTTGACATATATTTTATTTTTTAATTTTTAATATACATTAAAAAATTTTGTCATTTTGTAATTTGATTTGTAAAATCAAAATATCAAAAAATTTATTTAATCTATTACTAGTGAAATTTTTAGATTTCACAAATTAAATTAATAAAATAACATAAATCTTTTATGATATATTTTAAAATAAAAAAATCTTAATATTACTTATAAAATTGATAATATATTCATACTAATTCTTTGTACAACTATCGCATAATCAAATCTAGAGTATATATAAATATATAAAATTTGAACAATATAATATTATTGTCGCCGTTGGATGAATTTATTCTCATGTTTATTAGGGCTGTTGGATTTAGGTTGTTAAGAAAAGGATGGTCATTGGCTTTAGTTCCACAAATTGAAAGTATATTTAGATAAGAAATTATAAGTAAAGTTTTTAAACTTCAAAATTAACAATAAGATATACATCCATTAAGATACAATAAAAAACAATTAAAAAAAGGACATGTAATATCATCATAATCAAATTTGTGAAATTAAAAAAATTATGATAGTGTACAAAATCACACTTTATTATTATTATTTTTTGAATATAACTTTATTTAAATTATATTTAGATGGACTGTAAAATACATTAATGTAGCAAGGATTCCTCGTTACACTGCACTTTAATCAACCCCTTTTTTTTCGTCTGTTGGAGGGCGTTGGACTGGTGATGGAAGAGTCCTTTTCCAGTGAAAAAAAGGTTAATTAGGGTTAGATGCATGGCACCGTCCATAAAAAAAAAAAAAAAGAAAAAAAAAACCCTTATTAGATCCTCTATGTTGGTCAACTTAGTTTTTATTAAGAGATATGCATGTTACATATTCAAATTTCAAAAAGAAAACAAAACAAAAAATTCAACACTGAATCACATTGGGATTCGATTTTTTTGACCTACTATGATCGTATGCTAAACATTGAAATCATGTTATAAATTATTTTATCATTTTGAAATATATAATAGTAAAATATTTTTGCCGTGATTTGCTTGTAAGTATGTTTTTGTTATTTACTTGAGCAATTTGTTTAATTGTTGCTATAAATTTTCTACAAAATTATGAACAAATAAGAATCAACCAAAATCACACATATATATGTTACTAAATGAGTAAATAAATTATTAAAATTTAACAGTTATTATTAATTTAAATATAATGCATGGTCAAATTTCCAAATGTATGTATTCGTATTTATTGAAAATAATTAATCTTTTTTTATTTGATTATAGATGAGAAAAAAAGTGAGAAGAGATAATACAAGAGAGTCAAAGATTAAGGCACGTCAAAGTGTGTTCAATGTGGGATTTATCCCATAGAGACATAAGTACTACTATAAAATATCAATGTGGAAAAAATGGAGATTTTAGAGAAAAAAAAGCTACTAAATTCTTGTTGTAATTACAGTCCATACTATAATTCTTGGTGTTAAATGGACTTTACTGGCACAACCCATGTACCAATAATTCTAGCAAATAAATCATAAAAAAGGAATTGAAGGGCAGTTTCTTGCTGTGGAGGCGTGTATGAATTATTAGGAAAAAAAACATAATAATATAGAAAATTAAGGTTGAAAATATATGAAACATTGCATTTTATGTATTTGAATTTTGAAATGATTGCCTCAAAGTGATCAACTTCTACATGAAATTATGAAAATATTGAAATGTCCTGCGAATGAGGAGAGGCGCACACTTACACAGTAAAAAAGGCATATTCGAAGAAAGAACGAAGTGTCCTTGCATTTATAATTAATTCAAATAGATTATATGTGATCCTTCAAATTATCTAATACAAGAAAATTCTAAATATTTTTTTTTTTGTATAAAGATATCATTAGTTTGAAAATTAAAAAAATTATGAATATTAAAATTTCAATTATAAATCTGTTGGATTATATTTTTTAAAACTAAATGAATATACAAATTAATTAAATTAAATTTAAAGTTCAATTCTACCAAATAAACATTTTCATCCTAACTGTGGAATGGGAAGGGCTTATCCAATAACTTCCCATCAGTAATTTTCTTTTGGGAATGCATATTTATAATTGCCATTACAATTATATAAAAAAAAGTTTAGTATACATTTGATATTAGTAACCAAGAAATAATCCCTTGAATCTGACAATGGAAAAACACAATAAAGTAGTAAAAAAAAATCAGAAGTTAAACTAAATTAAAACACTTTCAAGATTCCAATATTCTCTTCAGATGAAAAAAGAAAAACATTCAAGAACAGAGTGATCAGAGGGGACGCTATCAAAATCTTCCACTTCTTTGTTTCTTTTTTTTTTAGGGGGGGGGGGTGGTGGTGGTGCAAATGCTTTAGTATTTTCCAGTCTTCTCCTTCCAGGAAAAAACCGAAAGTGTCTTGGAAACCCTGAAAACTTCGATCATATATGTATAAAAAATTTTAACCACGTGATGCACAGACTTACCCTCTCCTAGTTTCTAGTTTCTGTCACGACAACAAGCGAGGTACAGCAAAACCGACTCTCAACCTTAGCGCGTGAGACACGCACTTCACTAAAACCCAGTGGAATATAATAATATTGCCAGGTAGGTTTCCCGGGGGCTTTCCGAAAACCTTCGGCTCTGCTATTTATATTGTTTGCTCTCTGCTTCTCTCCAAACCTGCGACCCCAAGATTTTCTTTTTTCTTTTCTCTCTGGAAAATTCGTGCAAATTCTAAGGCTTTGTTTGGTTTAAACTATTTGGAATAAGTTTTGTAGTAAAATAAAAACTATGGAAGTAATTGAAACTCAAACAGCTTTTTCAAATTTCGATCTCCAGTCAAATTCTCCGTTTTATAACATTTCCTCTTCGGACCTTCAGAACAATGGGTTTCGTGGGGGCTCCAAACCGTCCGATTATTCGTCTATGGATAGTCCGAAAGAAGCAAGCAAATCGGATTCTCCGTCGGAGGATAATGGCGGTGGTTTTGAAATGACGGTTGAGTCGATGATCGACGGTCGAGATTTTTCGAGTTCGAATCACGCTCCTGGTGGTGCTTGTTGTCATTCCAACGCGGCGGTTAAGGTCCAGAAAGTTTACAGGAGTTATCGGACACGGCGTAGGTTAGCTGACTCCGCTGTTGTCGCTGAAGAACTCTGGTAAGTTCATAAAATCTTTGTCTTTTTTTTTTTTTCTTTTTATATTATTTAAAATTTATGTTTTCTTAAATTAAAAATATATTTTCTGGGGTATGATTTTTTTTTTTTCAGGTGGCTGGTTTTAGATTATGCCAGGCTTAATCACAGCACAATTTCTTTTTTTAATTATTTGAAACCAGAAACTCCTGCTTCAAGGTGGAATCGTGTTGGCTTAAATGCTTCCAAGGTTTTTTTTTTTTTTCATTTTTCTTTATCATTTAATTAAAAATTTTTGTTTTTTTAGAAGTTGGGTTTGACGGCTATTCTTGATTTTTCATTGTTTTGTCCTTTTTTTCGTAATTTTTCACAAATTATTGTTTTATTAATTTATGTGCATAAATAATCAAATTTGGAATTTTGGCAGGTCGGGAAAGGATTGTCCAAAGACGCCAAAGCACAAAAATTGGCTTTTCAACATTGGATTGAAGCTGTAATTTTACTCTCAGATTTTCTTTTTGAAACAAAATATTTTGGATAATTTTATTGATTGACTCCAACATTTTTTTTAAATTGTAGATTGATCCACGTCATCGCTATGGGCATAATTTGCATATTTACTATGATGAGTGGTGTAAAGATGATGCTGGTCAGCCATTTTTCTACTGGTAAGCCCAAAAATTTTGCTTTTATAATTACACTATGAATTCAAAGGGTTGCTTAAGTTAGTAGGTGTTAAAAGCAGTTGATTGCTCATGGAGTTTTTCATTTGTGCTATTTACAGGTTAGATATAGGGGATGGGAAAGAAATTGATCTCAAAGAATGTCCGAGATCGAAGCTTCGACAACAATGCATCAAGTATCTTGGACCTGTGTGTGCCTTGATATGTTAGATTTCAAGCTAGATTTAAATTTTGAAATGAGATGTATGAAATTGTTAATTCCAGTTGTTGTAAAATCCTGAAAGCTGATTTCTTTTTTTTGTCTTTTGGTGGGGAAACAGCAAGAGAGGGAGCATTATGAATACATTGTTGTTGAAGGAAAGATTATCCATAAACAAACTAGAAGTGTCCTTGATACAATCCAAGGATTGAAAGAGGGTAAATGGATATTTGTTATGAGTACCTCCAAGAAATTGTATGCTGGCGAGGTAAGCATCTGACTCAGAAGAGCAAGGTTTGATAGCTTGAAGACATCTAAAAACCTGAAATGTCTTTTGTACCTTGCAGAAGAAGAAAGGAATGTTTCATCATTCTAGCTTCTTGGCTGGAGGAGCGACATTAGCAGCTGGTAGGCTGGTGGCCGAGCGGGGAATACTAAAGGTATGGTTCTTTTTTATTTAGGATTTGGTAGTGTACCATGAATGTTACCTGCTGCCGTTGTGTTGGTAGTATTTAAATGCCTGGATAGTTCATCAATTTGACATCATTAATTCATCGGTGTCTTCTTTCTTCTATTTGTTGGCAATCTTTTAAGGTTCTGATACAATAGGCTGATGTATTGAGAACTTATTTTCTTCATTTTTCAGTCCATCTCTGCATATAGTGGACATTACCGGCCAACGAATGATAGTCTTGAGAGTTTTCTATCCTTTCTGAGGGAGAATGGCGTGAACCTCAGTGAAGTTCAGGTAACCTTTCAATCTATCCTTTTTCTCTTCACTAATTGTCAAGCTGAAAATTTGATGCTTCAATGTTGCATCAAGGAATTGTGTTATACAAATGTTGCCTAAAATGGCAGTTGTTTAGCACTCTGGCAAAAATTGCAAGATTTAACAAGTACATGTCTGCTTGGTTATTTCTTATACTTGTTGGTTGTGATCCTTGAACCTCTGGTTCCGTTTTCAGTTGAATGGATCATGCCATTTCCTTCTTCCATTCCCATAATAAAAGTGATGACTGACATTTATCTCGTGTTCAGATTTGCCGGGCAATTGATGATTCTGATAGCTATGATGAAGGCAAATCCAGCAGTGGTGGGATTGCAGTTGAATTTTCAACAAGCTCAGTTCCTGCTGAACCTGAAATTGACAATGAAGAGAAGAATTTGTCATTAGAATCTTCTGATCAACTGGAGACCACAACTAATTACAAAAGGACTCTATCTGGTGGTCTTCAGAGTCCTAGAGCTGATGTGCCTAAAAATGCTATATTGCAGAGGATCAACTCGAAGAAGGCAGCCAAATCATACCAATTAGGACATCAGCTGTCACTCAAATGGTCAACTGGGGCTGGGCCACGAATTGGGTGCGTTGCTGACTACCCTCTAGAACTGAGACAACAAGCATTAGAGTTTGTCAACCTATCCCCAAGAACTCCTCACACCCCTTCACCATTCCCGTCTCCAAGAACGCCACGTGCCCCTACTACACCTTCGGCATACATGCGTCTTGGTGGTCTTGCACCAACTGCATCTTAGCCGACATCCAATGAATCTAATGCTGATAGGACTTCTCTCATCCGACTGTAATATACCATTAGTTTATCATCAAGTTTTGTGCGTCTAGTATAATGGATGCCCTAGTGAATGCAAATATCTCATCTGCTTTAATGTCACTTCCGCATTTTTGAAATGGTAATAGCATTATCAAGGTATCATCTAATGCGTTTCATAAGTATGCATTTGCTGTATGTTCCACCATGTTTTCTGATAGCATTATGCTGACAGGCTTTGGTGGATGTTTCATATAATTACGAGATGCATCAATCAACAAAATTATCTGCAGTCCTCCTGGTACCGGAACAGGCTAAAACCAGCTCCTTTTTTTTTTTTTAATGAGATAACTGGTAATATTAATCTCTATTCAAGGAATCAACAAAATCAGTCATGCCGTTTCTAATATCTCAGAGCTCAGAGACTTCAACTAGGTGACAAAGGGACTCCTCAACTAAGCCTGTTGGTAATTGTTTCGAGTACCAATAATTACACCATGGACCCCATTACCAATTGATACTACACAAAAAAGATTGACCGAACTCCAAAATTGCTTGTCTTGATTGGAAAGCTAGAAAAGTCATAGTACAAGAGGTGACACTTGTAGCATTAACATCTGCAAAATATCCTGCCCGTTACGTTGTTGCTTTTAAACTACCAGTCCACACGCTTGACGCCCCTATACTCATGTTTTGCCATTGGATTACATTTCCAAGTCTCTCTAATCTAAAATTTTGTTTTTATAAGAGCAGGCAGGGGGCGAAGCGAGCAGTAAACCAAGTTGGGAAGGTGAGGCCAAGCTCCGGGGTCAAAATAGTAACTATAATATTATAAATTTTTTGTAAAGTCATGGCCCCTGCTTGCCCCTATAGTCGCCCCTGAATGCAATTATCGTCTAGTTCAAAGAGTTCAATTTTAATCCTTTTCAGTTCTATAAAATTTTTTTCCAGCTCTCTACAAACTTTGATAGTCTTGCTGTCTTGCTTATATTTTATGGGGATGCCACAAAGACGTGCAGCAAGTGAAAATATTAAAAAAATTTGCAATAAATGATCCTATCAAACCAAACCCCATGGCCATTTGACAACTATAATCCAATAAAAGAAAAAAAAAAGGCAAAAAAGAGCACATTTTATTGTCTATCTTCATGCAAACATTCTTAACCATACCTGTACCATAAGTCTAATACATAACAATATAAAACACCAACTGATTCCTTGGTGACTTATTGTAAAAAGAAGCTAAACTCAACATCAAAGAGCCATAAATTCAGTTAAACCAAAATGAAGAAACAATGTCGACCTTTTCAAGATAAATGGTAATTGTTCCTCCAAAATTTAGGTTGACAACCGGCAGTGCATTTTAATGCTATCTACTCATTGTTGGTTGGTCTCAAGGGCAATGATACTCCTCTCCAGCTGCACCATCAGAAATGTGGAAATTATTGGAACAGGTAAATTTACTACAAGAAAAAAGTACTTGATTTCCAAGCAAAAGTTAAAATCAGACAGCAGCACATCATTCTGTTTAATTTTTGCTATATAAATTTACAGAATTTTTACCATGGATGCTATATTTTTGTCAGATCAGAGTGTCTGAAACCAATTATTCTTAATACCATAAAACCATGCATTACCTGAATAACGATCTGGAATTTGCTGCGCAAAAGACAGTATTCGCGTGTGATTAAATTTAAAGCTCGCACACACCTGCATAGACGACAAATTTATCAAATTGGAGAAAACCATTAAAAATTTTACTAACAGTCAAAAGTATCATACAAGTGGAATTACATGCCTTAAACTCATTTGTCTGATAAGGTTAAATATATCTCCAAATATTGAAAAATAAAAAAATTTGAAGGAAAATTTTCTTTGGATACTCTCAATATTTTCCCCCCGAATACCTTTTCAGTAATAAAATTGATAAATCTATAGTAAGTTTTATTTATATATATTATATTATATTATAAGTAGACATCCCCTAAAAAATATCATGATTCATCACAGTAGATATCTACTTCTGGAATTACTTGTTTTGATATAATACATAAATAGGTAAGAGGAGTGATGATATTTATATATCTAGTTGATTGGGTGAAGGTTTGTTTAGTTTTCATGGGGAAAGGAAAAGGATATGGTGGTCTTAAGTTTTTGCTTGTGTGCTAGCAGTTTCTACATGGCTACATGCCAACAATTGCATAATAGTATTAAATTATAATATTGAAGAACGAATATGAAAAACGGATGCACATTCTCACCCTTCCTTGTTCCGGTCATCAGAAGCTTGACGGAGGTTAACACAAGCAAGTTTCAAGCGATGTGCACCAATGCTGGAAGAGCAAATACAGAAAAGTTAAAAAACTAGATCTCCATGGATAATTATCGTCAAATGAGTAAGATACTAACATAGACTTTGAGATTGGCAGAAAAAAGGGCACCAGATAAACTGTTGTTTTCTTCTGTAACAAAGAAATTCAATCATGGATGACAAAGACAATACAGAAAAGCTACCATGAACATGTGCTTCCCCTGGTTTGCTATTTCTCATCCATTAGTTGTAATTACTCCAAAATATAGCTCAAAAGCAGAAAATCTCATAATTTAAACTATAGCAAAAACTTTCAAACATTTAGAAATTTTCGATCACGGGGTGTTTTAAACTGACAGAGTGGTGTTTTAAAGTTTGGAAGGAAATGATTTCTTATCTGATACAATTGCAATGGACAAAATGAACAAGTTTTCCATCAGCAATTGTGCATGTAAATTACAGGAAGGTTAGCAAAAGCACAAAGAAATCATCTCTAAGAAGCCAAATGATACAGCTATATTACCTTGAGCTACTTCCTTTAAGTTGATGAACATAAGAATCCAACTTGCTAAAATCAACATTTTGATAACCCCTGCAGACATGAAATTTGATGAGGATACAAGATCGAGTCAGAAAGTATTCTAACTAAGGTTAATGGTAACAGCATACAGTAGCATCTCAGGTTTGAGATTACAAATATCTGTTCAATTCGGTTATGATCCTTTCTGCATCACTGCAAAACGAAGTGATCACTTCATCGACAAAGTTGGGATTACTCGAATCCTGCAAAGCTTGAATTTGACTGAACTGGCTATCCAGCACTCCCTGGAAAACAACACAATTATAAAAGCTCAATAGTAAAATCTAAGTCATAACACATCTCAACAACAAGGAAATAAGCCATATTTAATATTTCCAATAATAACCCATATCGATTTTGGAATTCTTCTTGAAAAAATTGGCAAAATCCTCAATCCAAATGGAATGGCATACGAAATATTTTACTACATAAATTTCAGATTCCAAATGATCTTAAAGAATTAAGTATTAGCAATTAAAGCTTACTCTCCAGCAAGATAATTGAAAGTGAGATATAAAATCCTATAACTCTTTGCTAGAAATGAAATCTTTTATTACTATTTTTTTACATGAAAATCTATTATAAGGATGCTTTAGGACAAGAACAATGAAAGGGAACATCATCAAACATGGGTACCTCTTCAAACATAGATTGAACAAAATTCTTGAGCTCTGTTTTGAGTGCGGCTAAAGCCATTTGATTAGAGTCATATAACCCTACTCGTAATTTCTTAAGAGAAAGGAAGTTGGTTGATTATATCTACAAAGCCATCTTCCCGGCCTTGTTTACTTTTTAAGTCACTTTTCTTTTGTCGTATAGAAGTCAAAGTCAAACAGTTCAGTTTCTCCAAAAATATTTGGTGAGTGCAGTTGCCCACCTTCCCTCTTGTGTGAATCATCTATATATTTTTTTAAACACTTTTGGCGAGTGGCAAATTGGCGCACCACTCAGGCACTCACCTTTGTGCTATGAAAAAGGAAAAAAAAAAGAAATATTTTTTTTATACTGGGGACAAAAGATTTCAAAGTCAACTCTTTAAACAATGAAAGAATAGAAAATAACTTTATCTTGCTTTGCTTTTCCAATAATTGTTGTGTAAATCCATCATCAGAATCTGATAATGCTCAACCCCACCATCAAATTTGTCAAAGTCATTGTCACTTTTATTGATCCTAATCTCATCAATTTGTCACAATCCTCTTGGGATTAGTAGATTGATTTTAATTAAACACGAAAGTGGATTACCAATTAAAATATTGGATTTTTTAATGAAGTATCCTAAAAACACGTTTTTTTTCAATAGTTGAAACTACTTGGCAAAATACTTTTTTTGGAAGAATTCCTACATTAAATACAATGATTAATTACCTCTGAATTTCGAAGAAAAAATCTTTAAATTTAAGACAAAATCAAAATTTAAACTTTATACTTTTCAAGGGGAATTAGGGAGAATTATTTTTGTTGATAAATAAAGCTGAATTTTGATATTTCTATTACTCATAAAATTCAAGTATTGATAAAATAGTTGCACATTTTACATGCGGTTCAATGCATCTGCCTCTAATTACATATTAAGTTGGCCTTTTTTTTTTTAAATCAATTTTCATGGTTCTTTACATATGCCACACTTTACAGTCATGAAAGATCTTATAAGACCACCAACCATATCCTCATATTACATTCATGTTTCTTGCCGACCTCCAACTTGATCCTTTTAATCTCAGTGGTGCGCCATGACAAGGCCTAATTATTTCCATTTTTCGTTTCATTTTCATAAAATAAATACTTGAATCTTTAGCATATTATATATATATATATATATTTATATGAATTTAATTGTCAACGTTTTACAAACAAAAAATTATTACCTGTACCTTCTCTCAAAGTAAATAGGAAAAAAAAACCAAATGGGCTTTAAGTTAGAAGCCTTGTTGTCTTCTCTTATAGAGATGCAAGTTAGATATGGGCTGAATTAAATTTGGAGTTTTGAATCAATATGTCCAAAAATACAAAACTAAATTTGGATTTCTAGCTTTAAAATGTTAGGCCCTGTAAATTCTTACTCATCAAGTAGCCCAACAATCAATAAAATATGATTTATGTTCTTCTTTTTAATTAATTGGGATAAAAAATATAAAAAATATTATTAATTCAATATAAGAAATAAATGAACGAATTAAAATAATTTCTAAAATTCATATAAAATTGAACCAAATACTTATGTGACAAATTTTAAATTTAAATCTAAACATTTTACCATAGCTTTATCATTGAAAGTTTGAAAACTATATTAAATTTAGACTCGGTTCTTTAAAGTATCCTATCCCAAAACAATTCTCCAATGCGATGAGAACATTTGCACATTAAAGAAGCTCATATTTTAGTATCAATCAAATTATTGATTGAATTAATTTAATTTAATTCAATTATCGTTGAATTAAATTTGATCTATTATAATAAAATTTAAAAATTTTCAGTTGAATGAGTATCCCTATTTTTGCATCAACTCTTAATTGTTTAAAAATTTTATAGAAAATTTTATTTTAAACTCTAAGAACCTTGATAGATAAAAGGAGAAGATGATATTGAATTTAAAAAAACTTTAAAAGTAAGACAAATTATTATAAAATTAATTTCAATTAAAGATGTCAATGGAAATGATATGAAATGAGTAGGATATTTTTCATTTTTATTTTTTGGTTTTTATATTATATTTTATTGTCTTATTCATATTCAACAAGTATTTTAAATTTATTCTCATTTTCATATTTATAGATATTTAATAGGTATGTGTAATTTTTATATTTGTAACTTAAAAAAATAAAATATATTAAAATTTTATTTTAGTAATTTTTTAAAAATATATTAATATATATTTAAATAAAAATATATTACTTTTAATTAATATAAAATAATAATTTACATTATTTAATTAAAAATATATTTATTAAAATATATATACAAAATATTTATGTGGAGTATGAATATAAATATAAAACAAATATTATATTATCTATCTCTATTTTTATATATAATAAGAATTTTAAAATCATATATATCCTTATATTTATAATATAATATTTATTTTTATCTCATTCAAATAAAAAATCAAATTTTCATATAAATAAAATTCACATACCTAATTTTAATCATTTACAATAATATACATACAATGGTCACGTGCAAGAGGTAATCAAAGAAATCTGACCCACTCCAGTGTTTTGCCAGCTAGGACTAAGTGGACACAGCTGTATTCACTCAATCACTTTTTTACTGTTTTACTACGTATAATAATGAATAATATCCACTTTTCACCCCAACAAACAATAACAACAGCAAAAAGAAATAATAAAAAAAAGACAAAAGAAAAAGAGAAAATCCTTAACGTCAATCACCTGGTCCTCCGATTTCCACGTAATCTCTCAAACAACTTGAGAACACGTCGACTACCTGTTGAACTAAAAAGAGAGAGAAATGACAAAATCCCACGTGCTGTTTTGTCACCCTATCCATGTGTCAGATGCCAATCTCTGCTTCATGCTGCGCTTCCCTCCCACGTGCAATACCCCACACACGAGTCACAGATTGTCTAGGTGGCAAAATAGTTATACGTGGCACTCTGAGATACATCCTCAAGGCGCCGCTGAGACTTGAAAGGAAACTTTTTTTCTTTCCTTTCAAAGAAGTTAACGGTGTTCTGCTTCCCCTCTTTCGATTTTTTTTTCCTTTTGTACTTTGAAAATTTCTGTTTTTATTTTATTTTTTTCTTCCGGATGGATTTGGAGAGGGGTTTTGTTTCGAGTTCGTTGGCTTCGACGCCGGGAGATGCGGCGGAGGATGCGGAGGCAGTGACGACGGATCCGATGGAGATGGAGGCGGCGGAGACATTGGCCGCGTTGGCACATTCGAAGAAGCAGGATGCGGTTGGTGTCGCCACGGAATTTGCAGCCAAATGGGGATGCAAGGGGAAGCGAGTGAGTAAACGAGTCAGTAGTAGTGAGTCACCACCTTCTGACATCGGTTTGAACCCGGTTCACTCGCTTCAATCGGGTTCGGATCTCGCCGAGGTTGGTTTTAACTGGTGGATCACCCTAATTTAATTGATATTTTCGATTATTGATGTATTTATTTTCCATTTGAAGAAAAAACAGTTCTGATTTTCCTTTTTGGTTCAATCGCTTTTCATTGTGTCGTCCGTAATTAGTAATACACATTATTGAAAATGTAGAAATAATAAATGCCAAAAAATTTCTTTATTGTAACTAAAAATATAAATTTAATATTTTGAAACTTTTTTATTCCCATAATGCTTGAATTTAATTTGATAAAAATGATTCTATATTGTGAATGCTGGAAATGTCTTATTTTGAATGTAATTCAAAAAATGAAATTGTTTTACTGGTAGTTCTGTTAATGAAATATAACCACTCAAATAACTTTTTGATTTTCTTATAACCTGTTAAATTTTTAATCATATATATCGATCTTAATATGTGAAATGTGATACAAGAATCTGAAGTTAATAGTAACAAATTTCTTAATGTTGAAGTATGCTTTTTTTTTTTTTCCAGCTTTTGTTTCAGTTTTCTATTTTTGGGATTTGAAGGAATTACATAGATAAACATGGGGCAAAAGAGAACATAGATAAACTAGGGAGAAACTGATGAAAATAGAAAGTTTTCTAATGTTAGGAAATTTTAGATCATAAGTAATAATCACTGACGCGGCAAATGTGAGTGGCTAAACCAGTTGGGTTTTTGTTTGTGTTGTGTCTTAATAGGACCTCATTTAGTGATCTGTCACCAAGTCACACTATTTTGTGCAGGACTTGAAAATTATTTTTGTTTATAGCAGGGTCGAGCTACAGTAGGCCAGCAGCAAATTCAAGTGACAAGCACAACTGTAGTTGTTGAATCAGTAGAAGATGAGCAGAATGCTGAGTCGCTTAACAAGAGTCATCCTTGTGCTGCAAGATACACTTCCAATGGGGTGGTGAGGTCTAGACAGAATGTAACTGAGGTAGATAACTTCTTTGGTTTGCTGTTATGCTTTGTAAATGCTCCTATTTTTTGACTGAATGTTCTTAGGATAAGGCTGAAAAAGAAACTCATAGATTGCATAGAACATTAACAAATAAGGAATCAGATTGTTAGATGATTCGTGAAAGGCAGGTTGGTTGTGTTTGCTTGATATAGTGCATGTATGTTTATTTCCAGATTTTATTGATTTACTTATACTGGTTGCTCCCTATAATTATAGATATTATTCAGCATAGTGGAAATGCCTGAGAAAGATATTTGGGAGGATAGGCAGCAGGATCAAATGACAGACAACAATACACTTATGAAATCAGTAAAGGTTGAGGAGAATGCTGAATCAGTCAAATCAAGTTCTACATGTGGCAAAAAATTCATTTCAGGTTGTGGGGGGAGGTCAAGACAGAATTTAACTGAGGTAGAACGACTTTTTATTTGATTTTCTTGCTTTATAATTGGTCCTTACATTTCAACTGAAAGTTTTTTCTATCAGACTGAAAAGGAAGCACGAAGATTACGTAGAATATTAGCAAACAGGGAGTCAGCTAGGCAGACGATTCGCCGAAGGCAGGTAATTGATTTATTGCATGTTCAGTTATGTTTGTTTTTGGATTTTATTTTACATGGTTTATCAGTCTGCATTTGTTGATTTACCTGTATCTTTTTCTTGCTTTGACTGTAAATATTTTCTGTCTAATGAGAATGTCTGGAAGATATTTAACACTGTTGAGCACTTATGCTGTACTTTCATTCAGGCTCTTTGTGAAAAATTGACCCTAAAAGTTGCTGATTTAACTCAAGAGAATGAAAATTTGAGGAGGGTAAGTGGCACCTCTTCCATCTAATCAGCTTGAGTTCCAATGAGGCCTTATATTTATTTTTTTATTTTTACTTGACCTTCCGAAATTGAAGGGTATGTCTGTTCTAGTAGATTTAAAACAAATAAGTAAAGAAGTTTTTAGGTCTCTACCCTTTTGAGTTTCTTGGTTGTTGTTGAATTTATTTTAATATCGTATGCTAGCTTATTCACTTTTGATTACCTTCCTACTAAGAAGGCAAAGGAGTTGGCCCTTAAAGAGTACCAGTCTCAAGAGAGCACCAATAAGAACCTGAAGGCAGAGGTAACATGAATTAACATCGATGAACAATTTAACCCTGAAAGTACTTTACCTATTTCACTACCTTTTAATCCTGAAAATACTTTACCTCTTTAACATGCTATATTTTTCTGCAGATGGCTAGAGCAGTTAAAGCAGAGGAAGCGAAAGCTCCTGGAGAAGTTAAGTTAGCCCATCAGATTTCTGGTCCATCTAGAAACTATCCATTTTTCTTTTATAACCAACACCCTTTCCCCCCGTTTTGTTGGCCTCCCATTGTTCAGTCTTCACATTTGGTACAATCACAATGTGGACACCAAAATGCCATTTTTGTTCCATCAAGCATTTCTACACCAACTAATGGTAGGCTTGATTCATCTCATGATCAAGAAAATCCCATAAATGTCAATGGCCCCAAGACTCCCATATATGTAATGCCTTACCCTTGGTTCTTTTCCCTTCCTGATCATGGGAATGGTCTGCATCCCCAACCTTCTTGTGGCCCAAAGAATATCAAAGATGCAACTTCTGTGAATAATGGATTTTGTGCTGGGTGTTCTTTGAAATCTGTTGTACACGAGGACGAATATAGTTCCTCTTTACAGATGGAAGTTGAAAAAGAGGCTTATGGCTCAATTGAAGTCAGCCCTAATAACCTGAATTGTACTCCAGTTAGGCTTCCTCCAGATGGAGGTGTTCAGTGTAAAAGATTCCACATTAAAGAGGAGGTCCTTGTGCCTACACCTCTTTGTTCTGCAGGGACTACATTTGGTGTTGAGCAGGGGAATGCACTAGATCATGTTGCCAATACTGAAGTGGCTCAGAATCAAGAGTCAACAAATTATAAGAGTAAGAAAGTACTGGGTGCAATGGTTGCTGCTGAGGCAAGAAAGAGAAGGAAAGAACTTACAAAGCTAAAGAACCTCTATGGCCGACAATCCTGGGTACACCGTTGATCTTATTAGCAAAAATTTGGATGGTCATTGTAACTAGAGGGAGTCCTAGAAGCTTGTACCCCTGCAGAAATACAAATACGGAAGCAGAGAAGGCCTTCAATGGGAGAAAGCCTAAATTATGGTTGCATGCACATCTGTCAAGTCAATTTTCAAGGCTACAGGCATTTTCTCCAGGCTTTTTGTTTTCCTTTTTGGGGGTAGGATACAAAGACACAGATTCATTGTCCTGTTTGTTGTTTTCATTTAGCTTAACAGACTAATAATCTCCCAAGATTTTTTTTCTTTTAATTTTTTGGGTTAAGCTGCTGGTTTAGATTGGAGATGGATACCTTTTCTCCCCCTATTTTATAGGCTTTAACTTGGAACAGGGCTGCGAATTAGTTTGCATATTAGTTACCAATGTAACTGATGTTTTTGTAACATATATGCTGCAAGTTTTTCACCCTCTTGCAGGAAAAGACGTGTACGAATCTGTGATTGAGATGTTGAAAATTTCTGGTTGATTTTCTATCCTGCATTTTCTTTCTCTTATCTTCATTCTTGCACAATGATACACAATCTTGCTTACATCAAGACTTTTCCTTCATTGCCATGTCTAATATTCCTCTCAAAAGATTTTCGGATAGCGATTTAGATATATAACCGGCGATCTTTTTACAATGGGAAATAGAGACAAAATTAGTTACGATATACCAAAAAGGAGTAAAGGAATCGACTGAAAAACTATTCAATTCTAGCTATAAGTATTAAGCAAATGCCAAAATAAAAAAAAAAAAAAATGATTGTTGTTTAAAGATAAGAAGAGGGCTCTTAACTCTGTGCCCCTCTTTACTCCAATCAAGGGTAGCTGATAGGATCTCTGTCCCATTCTTCATTGAACCGCCCTTCACCAAAACTCTGAAAGATTGCTTTTGATGCTTCCTATTGAATTTCAACGTTTTTGGGATAACTATGATAGAAAATTCCTTTGGAGAAGTCACTTTTGCCTTGAACTCGGAATTTCCATCTACAACATATGTCACAGTTCTGTAAAACACTGCTGAAATTATAGATTCTGTACCATTAAGATGGATGAGAATGGAAGGATAGTTGAGACCGTCAATGCCTCGTGCGGGTATAAAGCTTGGGCAATTATATTTTCGCTTGCCACCAGTGAGTAGGCCAATGGTGGTGCTATTGTACCCTTGTTTGCAAAGGAAGCTAATGTAAGAACTCTGGTTAATGTCATAGATGAGCCCAGGGTGCACAGCTCTAACTGGATTTATCTGGCCTGATCCTGAGCTTAGTTCCCCATACTTGTCTCTGATTGTCATGGGTGTTGCTAAAGCAAGAAATGATATGGTAATCGAATTAGAAAATTATTATTTTGTCTGTTATTTGACAGATTCGAGTATTGAGATTCTATCTCATTGCTTGATATGTGGTTTGGAAGTTTTACCAGTAGTCATGAGAGCAGACTTGATTGCTGCTGGCTACGAGACTGGATGGAAAGACTTGACATACACTGCAGCAGCTGAAGCATGAGGGCAAGCCATAGATGTCCCTGAAATAAGTTAAAACGCAGAATAGCGATGGTCATTTGATTCTCCAGTTATTGAATTCAGTTTTGCGTACGCAGCCAATATGTTTAGTCCTGGAGCAGCAATATCGGGCTGCCATGGAAAGTCTCAAGTTAGAAAGTATTAAAGATAACAAAGACAGAGCAAGGGCGAGGCTGGCGACAAGATTTTACCTTGAGAATGTTGCGGCTTAATAATTGAGGTCCTCTAGAAGAGAAAGAAGCAATAAAGGGGGCAGCCATACGAACAGTTCTTGACTTTTATATGACAGCTTGAGGGTTCCTGGCATTATCAAATTCGTGTCATCAACACTATCTATAAGCTTTCTCATTGTTGAATCGAAGAGTCTGAAGTGAAAGAAGAATGAATCAAAAAGCAGACTTACTTTGTAGAGTTAATATACCGATCAAGCTTACACCAGTCTTGCTTCGAACCACAGTGGTTGCAAGAGTTAGAGTGAGGAAGTAATAGTCTGTTGGTGCATCGACAGCCATTATGGTTCCTGCCCCGCCCAGCATGTTGATTGTAGAGTCCTGACCAGCATCCCCGAGGCAATATACAATCTTTCCCTTAACCATGTTTTTGCTCAGAGTTCCAAAATCGCAAGCACTTTAATCATGTTTAAACATAATTGAATTAGAAGCGTAATGCAATTTAAAAAACAGGTAATGCCAAATTTGCCTTGTGCAAAATGCAAATACCTGATATTTCCGTAGTAATTTCCAGTAAGATTGGCTGCATGGGCTCCGTTTGTAAAAGGGTACATCTTTTTCGTCCTAAATGTGTTGATTCCATTGCCCTATATTGAGCGGTGCAATAGATCAGATTTATAATGATTATTATGCAATATCAAGCGCAGAAATTCACAAAACAAAGAATTCAAAACATATAGAAGTTATCGTGCCATAACCAAGCTTAATAGTTGAGGTGAATTGCCTATCTATGCTACTAGCAGCCACGGTCAAGATCCAAGGTGCAAAATTTTGAACTGTTGCAATCATAGGCCCTTCGTTTCCTCCAGCACAAGAAGTCAAAATTCCTTTTCTCATGGCATGGAAAGCTCATATATCAATTAGATCATGGAAAAACTCCCTGGAGGTACCGCCTATTGAAAGGGAAATCAAGTCCACTCCATCATGGATGGCATCATCAAATGCAACCAGTAAATCCATGTCACTGCATCCACTACTCCAGCAAACTTTGTACATGGCTATACGTGCAGATGGCACGCCGCCACGATCCGTTCCTTTGTCTATGCCATACAGGCTGGAGCCCTTCACAGGCATGCCAGCTGCAGTGGACGCAGTGTCGGTGCCATGGCCGTCAGTGTCTACGGGCGTTGGGTCATCCATTATAGGAGCAGTGCTGTCTAGTTGATAGTATCTTGCACCAATGACTTTGCTGCCCATCATAGAAAAGGTTCAACGTCAAAATCTGACAGAAATATGTTCAAAATATATATAGCTCATACAATTCCGGGAAAACCAATTTGAATAAAGTTGTAATTCCTAAACAACAAGACCTTTTTCCTTGTCCAATGTTCCTCAATCTTTCAGCAAATATAGTTCAAGAGTTAAAGATCAGGCAGATTCCTGATTACAAGAAGACTGTAGTTTTCTTGTAAGTTAGAGAAAGTACTTGTTGCAACTAGTGAAGTTAGCTCGTTTGTAACATTTACCCTTCCATTTAGCCGGTGGATGACCATAGCCTTTATTATCATTAAAACTGGGGGATCCAGGCCAAATACCTAAAACAAACGTCAAAAAACTTGTCCTTTAAGGGGGCAAAAAGATAAATATTTGAGAAAGAACTTCCCAATTGAAGAATGAGAAAACATGTTCCGTTTACCAGTGTCCAATACACCAACTATGATGTTGCTTTCCACGATGGAATCCCTTTTCTTTGAACTTGCAGGCATTTCCAGAAAGTCACATGATCTTGTTGTAAGAAGTTTGCGCTTCGTGTTTTCGAATACTGATACAACCCCATCTTCACCTGCAAAGCAATGTGAACAGCAATGGTTGAAGTGGGAATAACAGAACCAGCATTACTAACTGAAAAATAGTCTTCTTTAAAATTTCTTTTAGACCTGAAATTCTCTTTGCTTCGTCTGGCAAAAGCCGTGCAACAAACGCATTGATGCTTTTTCCATAATTCTATATTTTGGATCCTCTGGCTATGCTCTCACTACAAGAAAAATATTGGTAAACATCATTTAGAACAATCTCAATGACAGATAATTTATTGGTATTAAACGTTTAGCAAAAAAGAAAACAATGAAAATTACTCTCCAACTGCCTTCAGCAGCAGATTATTATGTTCATTCATGACAGTAATCCTGGCTCCATGACGTGGTACTTCTCCCATGTACACAATAGATGGCTGTTGTTAAAAAGTATTATAATATCAAATTAACAACAAGATTAATGTTTCAAAGCAAATGAAACCAAACAATTATGAAGAAAAATGGTGAAATGGTCCTTTTGGTTATGGAAACAGGGTTTTCTTTAGTTCCTCTGTATAAGAGATCAGCAGGAGATATATACCTTTCTTTCATTTTCAATTGATCCTTGGACTAAGGTAGCTGCAAGACATAAAAAACAACAGGCAAAAGACAGAAGACAATGTATCATTGGTACTGCAATGTTTTGCATTTTCTCTATATCGAAGCATACAAAGTACGAAGTGAAAAGAGTGTCGTTTTTTTTGCTATAAATAGATACCAATCATGGGCAAAATATCATGAGAGAGCTTGAATAGTAGTAATAGTGCCATTTCCACACATGCAACAGATCAGTTCCCACCGCACAGAATGGTGAGTGATGAGAGTCAAAATTTGACTACGTTAATTATCATGAGTAAAAGGAATTTTGCATGGTTTGTATGGAAGTGAGATTTTAGTGGCTTTTATTTGGGATCTCTATTAGTCGGTGATAGATTTATTCCAAACATGATTCTTATTACCCCCCCCCCCTCCCCTTACAACTCATTTTGATGCAAGGCTGATATATTCCAATGTCCGGCTTTGGCATGCAATAAAAGTAGTAGTAATTAAGAAAATAAACGAATGCAATGGTAAATATGCTTAGGAATATTGTCACAAATTCTATAATTGATTTTTTTCTACTTATTATAAATTAATTGATTCTATATTGGAAGTTCTTTTTCTTTTTTATATGGTATCGTATCTTCCTCATTTTTTATTTTATATACATTTTTTTACAAATGAGATTTTAATATGAAAATAAAAATAAAAATATAAATGTTAAGATTTGAATTCTAAAACTACTAAATATCATTTTTAAAAATAATTACATAAATCATCTAAATTAAATATCGAATTCTTATTTTATACCTTACTGCTATGTTATACCCCAAGTTAAAAGAGGAATAGGACGGTACGTTTCTCATTGACAATGCTTCGAAGCTCATCGATATAACAAAGAAAGCCTAAAACAAGGCTTTTAGGCCCAACCAATCTATCAGGAAAGAGACCCCAAAAATCAAACTAGGAATGGGCTGCGGAATTTGTTATATACCTCTAAAGTGGACTACACCATTGTCAATCTTCAAGGATAGAAGAAATAGGCCCACTGAATTTTAGGCCGGAATCGGAGACCAATTAGTTAAAAGTTGAAAATGACTTTGTAAATCGTTAGGAAATGTTAGATAATGAATTATTTAAAAACGCCTATCAGCAATACTTAGATTGCCTTTTATTTTTTATTATATATATATATATCGATCTTTATGTTATATAATTTCTTTGCAACCAACACGTAATACAAAAGGCATTTCTATTTGAGAACAATAAAAAAAGTATAATGTTTTATGACTAATTAACTTTTTGAACTTGACACTTGATCTCCTCATTCCCAAAAAGAAAGAAAATATTTTATATGCAATCTTAATATATATACTTAGATACATTATACATAGCACTTTATCCCAATAATTAAATAATTAAAACGACAAATATTAAAGAGGAAACTACTTATCATATCCTTCTGATAATCCAATGGCTTGGTTGCACCAATAGCTCAACTGCTAATCGCCATAGCCCATAGATTTTATCACTGTTATTGTCTCTTTGGCTTTGAAGAAAGAGCTTGCATGGGAAAGCTTATTATAAGGACTAGTCCTTTGTTTTAAGGTCTTGAAGAAAAAGAAACACTATACCATTACTATATACATGAAGATAATGTAAATAATGCACGCACATCGACCAATTAATTTTATTTGTTGGTATTTCATTTTACAGTCTAATTTTCATTTTCTTCAAAAAGAGGATAAATTTTAATCCAACCAAGAAATGTGGATTCAAAACGATTGGACCGACTTTGTCGATGTTTCATTATTTGGTTTGATGTTTCAAGCTTTAGCTTCATATGTTTATTTTCATAATTAAACCACAAATATCAAAATTTTGAGTTTAATCAAATTAAAAAATAATTATAAATATTGAAATTTTAATTTCAAATTTATTAAATGTAATTTTTTTAAGTATAACTGCATTAATCAATCAAAAGAAACTTCAAATTATACTATATTAATTTTCAGTTCGATCAATTTGTCTTTATTAGAAAGCAATTTTCGCATGTGGGATAATTTACAACACTTTTTCTTTAGAATTTTCGAACCAACCACACGTAAGTAAAATACCCCCATGTCCTCCTAGTAAGCATCTCAGTGCATATATAAGTGAGAGGACCGACATCGAAGACTGCAGCCCTCGTGGCAGTCACAGAAAAAGCCCCTTGTGGGAAACTGATAAAAGGACGCACGTGAAGACCTTGTAGGCAAAAGTGTTTTTTCTATTTTAATTTTGCACCATATTTTTCTCTACTTTTCCATTGGGTTTCCTCACCTGTTTAGGGCTTCCCAACTACCGACTTTTTTCTTGTTAACAAACTAAACCTCACACTTTCTGTCTCTTTGGCTTATCCCAGGTATTGATGAACTGTCTAATCCTCTTTTTAACAGCAAGCAATTCTCTTCAGGTATTATGGATAATTGTTCATTTACACTCTTCCATCTAACTTTTCTCAATCACCAAAAAAAAAAAAAATCATTATTAATGGGATTCACTGCATAATTTGTGTATATATATTTTTATATATATTTATATATTTATATTGATCGATAGTGAAGCTAGCCAGAATCAGAACTGAAAGTGTAATATATATTTAGACTTGAAACTAGACCATGCATCCATTTGATCAATTGCGAGGAATAAAAAGTAAATATTTAGAATTTGGATTAGATTATATCAAGATATATATTCACGTTCCAACCCAAACTTGTACAAGTGAAAAATAGAGTACTTGCGATAGATTCGTGGTGTGCGATTGAACTGATAAACAGAGATAAAGCTACATCCAATTGGATAAATCCATCTGTTTTACAGTCAAAAAACAGCAGCCACAAATAATTTTGCGCAAGAATAAGATCTAATGTCCTATCGATACAAATCATCAGATGGATATTGTAATGAGTGACGAATAATACAGGGAACACTTTTCCTTTAGCACCTATTGGCTATTTAATCATACGTCAATTTGGGTATCATAGGTCAGGCCCTGCAACTTGGTACCCCGCTGACGATGAATCTGTCTATATGCTGTGGTAAAGGCCACACACTTGGTTACCTGATCGCATTAATGCCACAATTGTACAATAATACTATGAGTAATTATGACTTTGAGAGAGATTTATGAACGAGGTTTTCTTTCCCGTACCAGGACAGGGAGTCCACCACTAAAAGTAGCGGTGAGCCCAGGAGAGAATCGTGGTGTCCGATGTGGTGTCACTAATTCGATTTGGAACCTTCGGACGAGTGAAAGTGCCACGCTTTTCAGCTCCACCAGAGCCATCTCTTTCCCCAAACACACCCTAAATCCAGCTTGGAAAACTGGATACTTAAAAGGGTTTTCAGGATAGAAAACCCCGCCGTCTTTCAACCACCTTTCAGGCTTGAATTCCAAGCAATCTGGACCCCATATCTCTTCCATTCGTCCCATAGCGTAAGGATGATAAGTAACCCTAGTTCCTCTCTTCAAGAAAGACCCGTCGGGTAATGTATCTTCGTCTTGACAAAACTTTGAATCGAATTGAATAGGAGGGTAGAGTCTCATACTCTCATACACTGCTGCTTGTAAAAAATTTAGTTCTTTCAACTGCTCAAAGCTTGTCAGGTCCTGGTTTTTTCCAATTACTCGATCTGCCTCTCGTCTAATCGCTGACCCTACGTTTGGATGCTTTGCCAGTAGCCAGAACAAACTTGTTAAACCTGATGCTACCGTGTCACGGCCAGCCAATAAAAAGCTTATGACAATATCTCTTAAGTAAGTTTCATCGTTTATGGTACGCATGAAACGAGAGAGAAGATCATTATGGGTTAAAAAGCCCATTTTACGCCTTTGCCTTATGACTTCTTTCGCTAAAATATTAACAATCTCGATAGCCCTCTTCAATTGCTTCTCACTGCCTAAATTCAACACCCGTTTGATCTTCCATACAAGTGGGGAAGCAGTCATAGCTCTCTCAGCTGACAATTTCGAGGCTAAGTCAAAGGCCGCTGCGAATTTTGACATGGGTAAGGAAAGCTCTAGGCATCTAGGGTCTAACCCAAAAGAGAACCGGCAGATGCTATCAAATGAAAACCTTCTAAACACGTCTTGAAAATCCAAAACGCGCTGTTCTTTGGCAGCTGCAACGGATGATAATAACGGGATAAGCCTGTCTTTGATCTCACAGTTGATAATCTCAAAAGCATATTCTCTTATCGAGAGCTTCCCAAGCTCCAGGCTTGCCATCTTCTTCTGAAACCTCCAGGAATCACCATCTACGTTGAATATGCCTCGACCGAGAAAGTCACCCAAGATCATGGAGAAAGGTTTCCCTTTTGGGAAATTCTCAAATCTAGTTTTAAGCATGTACTCAACGTTGTCAGGGTTGGCTGTGATTGTGTTGCCAAGAACATGGATATGGATGGTTTTGCCAGGCGAGTTCTTTAGCAGGTGAGTGTACCAATCACAAAGATTGTCAAATTGTTTCGACCAACTCAAAGTGAGATAAGCACTGCAAATCTCACAGTTGCAACACAGCTTTGGTCTAAGTAAGCAAAACACGACAGAAATAAGAGAAAGGATTGTAATAGAAGTGAAGAAAAGAAAGCAAAAGGACGCATGAAGGAGTTGAAAGAACCAGGAAGCTTCAAGTTCCATAGGAGAAAAATCAACTTTAGACAAATTAAAAAAAAGAAAGAAAAGAGATTAAGGGTACAAGAAAAAGAGAGAGAGACTGAGGGAGACAAGAGGTAGCGGAATTGAAGGTCTTACGAATCAGATTCAGAAAATTTTATGTAGTTAAAAATAGTTTTCAAGAGAGTAGTGGTGCTTTAATATTATCCACATCCGAAGAAAAAGCAATAAAAAGATTTACAAAAAAAAGAAAAAGGTGAAATTAAAAAAAATAAAATAATGAAAAAACCCTCGTGGGCTAAAGAACAAAGTTACTAGTGGCATCTGCTGCTGCCAGTACTTTGCCGTCAACTAATGTAATTGTGAACAATCAACCCACGTGCTTTTATTCTAAACCGTACCGATTAATTCTTTTTTTAGATAAGATTCAAATTGATTTCTCATTTACTCTTTGTAAACTGCGAGTTAAATTTATTACTAATCTCTTAATTGTATTATTTTAATTGATTAAAAAATAGAAAAATAACAGTAAAAACTAATTTATAAAGAAATAAAAGAATATATAGACTTTATTCTGTTACTTTTAATTTTTTATATTTTTAAAACAAATTAAGAAATATAATAATAAAATTCATCATTTTAAATAAAAAAATTTAATCTTATATCTACTTTTTTTTCTTCTTTACCAAAGAAATTTAGAAAAGAAATTGGTTAGCTGACTGTGCCCACGAGTTTACAAAAGGAGGTAGCGGCAAGTCTCCAATGGTCTTTAAATTGAAAATCTACAAGGAAAATATTTTGACTATATAGCTATAGGTTGCCCTTCACTTTTAGCCTCGTAAATTTGTGATTGCCTTGTTTGGCCGACAATAATTTACCTTTGCTAAGAAAATTCACTGAACAAATCATATGAATGGATCGAATATATATTTTTGTTAAACTATCATAAATGCACCGATTTTAATATATACATATATATATATATATATATATATAAGACAACAAGTATCTGATTTTAATATAATGAATTCATGTACAAAAAATTAATCATGCATCTTTTATCAATAAAAAATTATTTTTAAAAGTACTAATATTTTTCTGCATTTAAATTTGCATTTAAGTTTTTTCAAGGGTTTATGTATGATATATTATTAATATATAGATTTTATATACTATTAGTAAATTAGATTATAATATTTTATTAATGAATAAATATCAATTTTTAAAATAAATATATAAAAAATTAATATTTTTTTTAAAACTTATTCATTAATGATAATAAACAATTAAATATAGGTTTAATTAAAAAATATAAAAAAGGATCAATCATAGAGGTACATTAAGTTTTTTTTTTGGATAAGTTGTATTTTATTTATCCAAAGAACTAGTAATTTGCTATAGGACATTACAACATACAATCTTCATCCTACTAATCCAGCTTACTGTTTATATAATCAAATTATATTTTAATTATTATGCAATATAGCTTAATTTATATTCTAAGATCACACAAATTTTTATTAACTAAGTCAACAGCAAACAAATATAATCCATGTAATTGAGCACTGACAGCTTTTTTAACTTGATCATACATTTGTTCTTCCTTTTTTTTTTCTTCATTCTTGAATAATTTGCAATTCCTTTCTCTCCATGTGTGGTATATATGAGCATTTTAAACAATGCACAACACTACTAATATTAGTGCCTTGCTTTTCATCTTTGTCATTGCCCATTTTAATTTTTCAATTCTTCTCTTTGCTTTAAGACTTGAGTTTTTTTTTTAGGTTAAAGTAACCATGTTTAAAGTTCGATCCTTTTATGAAATATATATATATATATATATATAAAAGTATATAATAGATACCTTGAACTTTTATGATGTAATGAAAAAAACTTTGATTTCCTTTTATAGAAATATGGAGAATTCTAGTTGCACATGACATATAAACCTTACAATACGACATTACAATGATATGTAAGAAAGAGGGCAAAGCTTTTGAAAAATAGTTGAAGTTGGATGCATGATTGAGGGTAGAAATGAAAGGATAACTGACCCATCGAGAAAAAAAGACAAAGGGAAAGGATAGACAAAATACATATATATGGTATACAACCTTTTTCCTTTTGGTAATATCATTGAACCAATCAATTTTTACTTCTAGCTCTATTAAAATCAAGTGAAAAATCTTTTGAAGTTCATCTCAATCATGTGATAATTCATTTTTATTAAATTAGAGTGTTTGTTCATACAAAATCTATTAGTTATATCATCGAAGATAATTCTTTACTTACTCACATTTTTTATAAATTTCATACCTCATTCATATTTAAGATTTAAATTGAAAATTTTTAAAATGAAATTTTAATTTCGAGCAGATCTAACTGTTAAGATGTTTATTTGTAGAGACTTTGTTCATCTCTCGATCAATTAATTTCTCTCTTGAGAAATTCCCAATGCACCCATAATCTAAGTTTACCTAAAATTTGTCTTCAAAAAATAAAAGAATACCTAAAATTTCCTTCTAGAAATAAAAGGATTAATATCTGTACTATGTAGCTAGCAAAGGTGTGCAATTTCGTGCTTAGTAACATGAGCTTGAGTTACGTGTTGAAATATTAGCCGTAATCCATGACTTTAATTATCATTAATTATTTTTTTGGCAAATTTTAGAGTTTATATTCAATGTATTGTTAGTATATATATTTTAAATATTGTTATGGTCATTTCATTAATAAGTAAACTTTTTAAAAAATATTAATTTTTATTTATTTATTTATTTTAAGAGTCGATATTTATTTATTAATGAAGTGATATTATTTTATTCACAGGCGGTATATAAAATTTATATACTGATATTGTATCAAATATAAATTTTAAAATTTATTATTAATTAATAATATTATATATGTCAATAAAGATTCTACATTACCACTATGGTAAATTATATCGAGTCTAGCTCATAGTGTACAACTTGGACCACCAGCAAATTAAATTATTGCCCATTACCATCAATGACGTAGATGATCAAACGTGCAGCAGTTGCTGTGATTGTGAAACTTGTGTGGATGACATAATTGCATTGCCATGCTCTACACTTCATCGCTGCATTTGTAGTTTTTAACTGAAGGGTACTTGAAAGTTTTGCTGATCATCATCCCAACATTTCCATTGGCATTTCTTTCTCTATCAAGGAAATTAAATGATCCCTCAAACATAGTTTAATTGCTTCATGACAGATCAGCAGGTTGAGTTATATTTCAATAGGATCCTCCTCTAATCCTCTTTTAATGTGGAATTAATAGAGCTTGGGTTCTGATAAAATATTATTTGACTTGACTGATGTCAATAAGTATCAATATGCATTGAGCACAATTTGCTTAGAATATATCATTCATATATTATGTTTTGTGATTTTAAAAAATCATAATATATTTTGGGAATTATTGAGGGTAAAATCTTTAGTAGTAACTATTTGTTATCAAGTTTAATCGAATAACGTATAAGATAGAGAAAGTTAGAGAGTCCTTGAGTTGTATTCCGACATTCATACCAACAATGAAATTACTATTTCATTAATTCCTGTTCAATATTTGAAATCCAATCTTATAAATCTTCATTAATTCCTGTTTAGGATTTGAATTTAAAACTTTCAGTTACGATTTTCAGTTAGGCCGGCGTATTATGTGGCTAGGGCCTTGGAGATTACATGGTAAGGAAAAGCTTAAGGTTCATCAAAGGCTGCCTGCTTGGAGATGGTTGTGGTTGTTCTTCATAGTTTGTGGAATCCTACCTACTACTGAAGATCTTTTATGGTAGATGAATTCCATTGGATAAGCAAGCTGGGGCATATCGATCAGGGTTACCTCCTCCGACGGGGACAATAAAGATAAATGTAGACGCTGCCTATAATTCTGGTGATAAAATGGCAGCTTTGAGGTTAGCATCTAGGGACTCATCTTGTGAGGTTGGAATACAAAGAGTTTGGTGGAAATATTTGCCATACCTTTATGTAACCCTGATACAAGTTAATCGAATGCAATTTCAATTTTTTCTATAAAAATCAAGTCATACTATATTATTATCTATATTTTTCAATTGTCGCAATATTACAATAATATTAATTATGTCCCTCTATAGACACGAAAAGGCTCTCAATATTGGATCAAACTCACCGTTTAAAACCTATATATATATATATATATGTATATATATATATATACATATATATATATATATATATATATATGATGACTTAGAGGACTAGAAGCAAAGATATACAAGCAATTTAAAATGCGGAAAAGAACGTCTTGATGCGGAACATGTGGATCACACAGAGGGGGCCACTCACTGCCACAGCCACTGCCCACTGGTGGCATTATTCTCATTCTTTGCAAGTGAATAATTATATTCTTCCAAAGTGGTTTCATCGACATTCCCTGATCGGTCTAATTACTGTTAGAGTACACACAATATTTAATGGAGGAGAGGGAAGAGGGGAGATCAGTGATATTTTAACAGCTTCATAAACTGACAAATAGCCAATTTTCAATTACCAATTAGAAGATTGGCGTTTATGATCAATTTGTCATTTCATACTTTTTATTTCACTTTTAAAACAGCAAGTCAATAATCTCGATTAATCAGAAATGGGTAATTGATTGAATAAAAAAAAAAAATACAAATGGGCAATTGATCAAATGAGATGACATCAATCTTATCTTTTCTTCCACAAGGAAATTTTCCCATAATTATTAAGCTGTAACTTAATGGCAAGGAAAATCTTATGAAATTCTAAATTTTTAGATTTAAATTTTATGGTGTGTGGGTTTGATTTTAATTTAATATTTTTAATTATGTCATGGTTTGTTTAATTGATTTAATTTAATGGTTTTTTTATATATTTCATATGTGTAATACTTAATCATGATTATAATTTTTTAGTTATAATTTTATAAAAAATTTAAGTGCCAACAAATAATAATTAAGATTAAAGTTATAAGGTGTTTTCCACCCAAACTTTGAAAAAATGGGGGAAAGAACAAGGAAAGTAAGACTATTTAAATACAAAAAGGATTTTGAATATTGGGTAATAATCAAGTAGTTTAACAAACTCGTCAACGGGCCATATTATTATATACCTCACTGAAGCTGGTCCTTCAAAGTTTCCATTTAAAATTGAGTCGTTTATCTGCAGAATTTAAATTATTCAAACTCTTGTGAAAGCTTTTGACTAACCCATAAATTTAAAATAATATATACACTTGATCACATGGTAATAAAAGTTAATCAAAGTCTCTTCCGTGGATCACGTGATGTTGAAATCATCATTATTTATTGACTTTTCTTTAATTAGAAAAAAAAAAAAAGGAGTGATGTGATTCAGTCATTTTTTGAATAATTTGGGTAGACGTTCTATTTAGTTTGGAGTACAAATTGATTAGGTTCAAGTTTTGTCGAGTTCATATTGTTGAATTTTAGATTGTTATTTTTATTTTATTTTTATTGTTGAATTAATCTTCATTTTTTATATACATTTATCTTTACGTTATATATTTATTTTTTTTGTTTTTTATATCTACTTTTTATATTTATATTTATATTTATTTATTGTTTTGTCATTCATTTTTTTATAATATTATAATAGTTTTGAGACCATTAGACGTTTAAAATTTTAAAATCAAGAAAATGAGGGGAGTCACTACCAATTTTTTTAGTATGTAATTGTCCATCCAAAAAGTTTATTTTTTAATAAAATAATAAAATGAGTTTAACGTTTATCAAAAAGATAATTTTCAATCTATGAAAACGAAATTGAGTTCGAGAGTCAATTACGCGTGGAAAAAAATTAACACCCTATCACGCCCATAAAAATTGATACCAATTAATCATGTATTATTTTTTATGTTGGATAAAATAGTTTTGATATGAAATTTAATAATAATTCCATTTATTTTTTTAAAAAGAAAATAATTTTATTAAAATTATTTATTTAGGAATATTAAGAAATCTTTAAGTTAAAAAAATTATTTTAAAATTATCCAATGTTTAGGCATAATTTATGGATAATTCTTTTTACCTAAGGTTTGTCACAACATTCTTCAAAATGAAAATAATATTTTTTGTAGATTACAATTGTTGGTGACTCTCAAATATCTAGACAAAGTACAAAAAATTATTTCCTTTAGAATGTTAATTTAGTTTTATTTAAAAATCTATGTTTTTGAATAATACTTTTCATAAAAAATATTTTATACCAAAAAAAAAAAACTAATGATGCTACAATTAATTAAGAAACAATAGTAAAAGGCATAAATATGCGAAATGAATGCAAGTAATAATAAATAAATAAATAAATAAATGTGTATATCTACCAATGGGTGACATGTATAAGGATGAAATGCTATTTTGAAATTGGGTTCTTAAATATAATGAGACCATTTGGACTTTTCAACCTCTAGGTAGAGTTTATGTGAGACTATTTATATTTAAAATTTTATTTTTTAATTTTTTATTTAATCTCATTATTATTTCAGGTTAAAGACTCATAAAAAAAAACTTGATAAAATAAAATTTTCTAAATACCCCATTCTCTAGGTGGTGCTTGGGAACAAACTATTTTATATGAGATTTTCATACATATCCTTAGAATTTTACAATGATTTTTTTGTATGGATTTAGTTCGAGGTTTTTAGGGTTTGACTGATGATTTTGGGTGATGATTCGGGGTTGCAAGTTAATTTAGTGTTTGGCTAAATTTAGGGTTTCAAGGTTTTAAGTTTTAGAGTTTAGAGTTTTAGGGTATTGATTTTAGGGTCTCAGGTTTTAAGGTTTTAATTTCGAGGTTTTAGGGTTTTGGATTTTGGAGTTTTCGATTCTAGGGTTTTAGATTTTAGGATTTTAATTTTGAAGTTTTAGGGTTTGAATGATGTTTTTGGGGTTTTCGATTTTATGGTTTTAGGTTTTTTTTTATGAGAAAAATAAGAATTATTGATAACCCACACTCCATCAATTACCTATCACATTTAGGAGGATTTTCGAAGCAAGTTTAGTTTTTGTAATTTCCCTTTTCTTTAACAATTTTATATCGATGCAACACAAAACAAATAAATTATGCATATGAAAGTTAAAAATTAAAACAACCAATTTAATTGAATCTTTTATATTTTATTCCTATTTGCTTTTTACAATTTCCTTTCGAAAACAAAAATTAAAAATGCAAGAAATTTTATTTATAATTTTTGGTTTGTGAAGGAAATTTTTTAATTTTTAATTTTTAATTCTCCAACATCTATGCAGAATTAAAATTTTAAAACACGATATTGAATTCTCCCCAACATGTAGGAAGGGTTTTCAAAATTATTATTATTATTTATTTAAAATATCATTTTTATCTTTGTTTCCATGAGAAAATATTTTTCTAAAGAAGATCATTTTTGAATCATTAAATTACTATCTCTCACTTTTTATTCAGTATTCATTTTTTAATTTATTAATCATCCATAAGCAAATTAATCTTCAATAACGTATTGGCATTTTAATTTATTACTATAAACACTATTATTATTATTTTCACAAGTGCTAAAACACTTGTGAAAATAATAATTAACAAACATAACCAATAATCAAGAGTTCATGAAAATAAATGAGCAAACAAAAAACACAAAAAAAAGAGAAGAAATATACCCTAAAAGGAGCTTTTAGAATTGGATCCAAAACTAACAAAGAGGGGCAAGCCTGGCAACCCAACTCCAATAAATAGATCATGAATTCGGTAAGGGCCACAGAAGCAAGTAGGTTAATTGGGCCAGAAGAGTAAATAGGTCGGTTGGGCTAAGAGAGTAAATAGGTTGTTGGGCTAACTGATTCGAGTCTAATGGGTTGGGTGTGGGTTAGGTAAACCCATCTAGCAAATTTTTTCAATTTTTTTAATTATCATAAATATCTAGATTTTTATAAATTTCATTTCATTCTTCAATTCTACAAAAAACCTTTTCTTTTAAAAAAAATTCAAAAGTCTTTCAGCTTTCTAAATTTCGACCAAGACTGTCATTGTTGTCGTCATCTTTTTATCATCGGTGCCTCCACTAGTTGGCGTTTTCTCTCTTTTTTTCTTCTTCTTTCTTTTTTTTTTCTTTTTTATTTTTTTTTCTCAATTTTTTTCTTCATTTTTCTTCCCTTTTTTTTTTTCTTTCTCTTTTATTTTTTCCCTTTTTTTCTTGTCGAATCTTTCAGTTATAGGTTTTTTTTTTCCTTTTTCTCTATCAGATCTTATTGCTAGTTTTTTTCAATCGGGGCCTAAGCCTTTCTCTCTATTTTTTTTTTTTTTGCTAAATATGTTTTGTTTCTTTTTATTTTTTATGTGAGACTCAAACTCTTTTTTTTTTGCTAGGTGGAAGCTTGGTGCTAGGTTTCTCTTTGATCTAATGAAGATAATGGTTTGTTTTTTGTTGTGATTTTTTTGTTTTAAGATGTTGTAAGTTTGGGTGGTCTGAAAGTAGATTTAGGTTTGTGTTTTTTTTTTTTGGTGTCTATGGCTATAGGTTGGGTTACCTCTTATTGTTAGCGAGAATGTAGGTGCCTATAAATAGTGGTGGTCTCGACTAGATTAAGGTTTGCTTGGTTTAAGGGTGTGGTTCAGGTGCATACATGAACTGTGTTGGGTGGGGTGTAGGGACCGAGGATGGGTAGTATTCAAAAAGATAAAAGTATATGGCCTTGGGTAGTGTTTGTGTTTGGGATTTTGGTGAATGTGAGGTTTGGTAGGCATATGCTCACTAGTAGGGGCTGGACACAGGGGTGGTCTGGAATGGATGGTAGAGGTGGTTTTAGTTGAAAATGATTTGTAAAAGGTTAGGGTGGTTTGGCAAAGGGGCTGGGAGCCATTGGCCTGATGGTTGGTAGGTTTGGGTGTACAGAAACGTACACGTAAGAGCTTTTGTTTGCATAGTCAGGGGACTTATGGCATGGAGATGTTGGGGCACTCATCTAGAAGCAGGAATCTGGAGGGTTACTAGCCTTATAGTTTGTTTTGCTTGGCCAAAAGTTTTGGTGTTTGTTGTAGATTTTGATTCTTGGGAGTGTGGGAATTATATAACTTGGTTAGAAGAAAAACACTAGAAAGAAAAAAAAAAAAAATCCCTGATGTCAATTGGTGCCCTTAGAAATAGCCGTTTTGATTTAGCCTCAAGATTATTCTTTTGGACTCTTGTTAGCTTAGTTCGAAGAGCTGCTGGCTTTTGAAACCAGTGAAGCATGCTCATTTTAGGACATTGAATCTTTTATTGATACATGCTAGAAGTCAATAGGTAAAGTGAGAGGTGAAAAATCAAAGAGTTGGGAAAAACAAGTTGAAAAAGAGAGTGAAGGAAAGAAAGGGCTGCCTTGCCTGATCCTTTCAGTTTTTGTCATTTTGTTAATTTTTTCATTTTTTGTTTTCCTTTTATTAATTAATAATAATTTTTTAATTAATTAACTTTAATAAAATTTAAGTTTTAAAATGAACTTAAGCTAAACTTGGATTTTTATTGGGTTTTCAATTATGAAATATAATCCAAAAATGGTTGATCTGAGAGAAACTCGAACGAGTTCCATCCAATTAAAACGCTTTAGTTAACCTGAATCGAAATGTTTAAACTAAATACAAAAGATTGATTAAACTTGAATTGACTTGGATAAAATAAGGTGTCCACAGCTACTCATATTTACACATTATTGAGAATCAGGAATCAGACAAAGACATAGATAACAATTTTGTCTAGAGCCAACGTGAGGATTCTTTAAAAGTTTTATTTTGTTTTGTTTTTATTTTTTTCTTTTGCGTTAATTTTAGGAATACTCTTCTAGATAGTGACTTCACAACTTTAAAATTTAAAATATTTTATCCAGAGGACTTACAAATCTTTCCTAGAGAATTTAGAGATAACACTTGAAGGTCATACAAATCTTGACATCTACAAATGCTCATTTAAAAAGAGGTATTGAAGCTTTAAAATTTAAAATGTTATCCTCGAAGACTTACGAATCTCGACATCTACAAATGCTCCAAGGTCTTGGAACTTTAAAATTTAAAATATTATGCTCAGAGAACTTACAAATCTTGATGTCTATAAATGCTCCTTTTAAAAGAGGCACTGAAACTTTAAAATTTAAAATGTACTGCTTTGAGGACTTACAAATTCTTTCATGAAAGTTTATTTCTTAAAAAAATAAAGAAACATTCAAATTATTAAGACTTTTTAAATTTCAAGTATCATTATCGAAAGGAACTTGGTCATCACCATCGAGTGAATATACAGATAATAATCAAATATGATTACTTGGATATCACCACAAAAAAAACTTTAATGATATACAAGCATGAATACTCATATATCACCATTGAATAAAGATGTAAATTAATTCAGATATCACCACTAAGTAACCTTGAAAAAACTTGATCACAACATTTTTCATAATTGGTGCCAATTTTATTAGGCTTAAAATCTAGATGCCAGATAATTTGGGCTTAGGTGCCAACTAATTTAGGTTTAAAATCTAGGTGCACCTATTTGGGCTTAAGTGACAGCTAATCTAGGCTTAAGGTGTCAGTTAATCTAGACTTGACGTGTCAACTAATCTAGGCTTGGGTGCTAGTTAAACTAAGTTTAAATTTGTGTGCTAGTTAAACTGGATTTAAATTTGAATACCAGCTAAACTGAGCTTAAAATCTAAGTGCCAGCAAAACTAAGCTTAAAATCTAAGTGTCAACTAAACTGGGCTTAAATTTGAGTGCCAGTTAAACTGGGCTTAAATCTATGTGCAAGTTAAATTGGGCTTAAATTCTAAGTGTTAATTAAACTAGGCTTAAATCTTATATTGCATCATATCTCATTTTTTCAATGATTGTTGCAACAACACATTTGCTTTTTGCAGATTCTTTTATTTCAACTATTTAAACCCTTTTGACATTTTGGTTTTTTGTTAAACTAATTTTTCTTTTTCTTATTTCTCTCTTATTTTTTTCATGATAAACTCTTTTCTCCTTTTGCTCTTCTTTTTTTGATTTTTTTTTTATATTTTTTTTTTGGTTTTTTTTTTCCAAAACCCAAAAGAATATCCACATTGCTTTTTCATTGCTTGCAAAATTGATAAATGAAGTTATGATGCAAATGTCTGATCTCAAAATGTAAATATCTCTACACCAATGCATATGATCATAAGTGCAAAATTATTTTCTTGTGATTTGCAATGCAAATGACTTTCCACGGTGCGAACATACTTTCACAAAGATGTGGATGCCAACTTATCCCTGTAATGCAGATGTCAATATTTTTTTCCATGTAAATGCCCCTATAATGATGTAAATGTAAATTTTTTCCATGACAAATATACCCGACAAGATGCAATAACAAATTTTTTACATGCAAATGCTTTTTATCAATACAAATGTGAATGTTCATGTACAATACAAATGCCCCAAAAGTATAAATGCAAATTTGTAAATTCAACTATTATTTTTTTTAATAATGTGAACACTGCTTACAACTACAAAATTTCATTTCAAAAATGCTAATGCAAATGTAAAGAGTTTTAGGATGTATATGCCCCAACATAAATGCAAACACAAATGTTTAAAGTGGTGCCACATTTGTATGTCAAAAGATGCAGATACTAAAACTATGTTTTTTTCAAAATTTTTAGCAATTCTATTTATTTCTCATTACCTATCAAATTAAGTCTTTAACTTATTTTCTAAAAAAAATCTCAATTGACCCTTCTTTTATTCTCTTACCTATTTTCTTCTCGTTTCCTCACCAGTTTTGCTTTCTTTGCTTTTCAAACATGCTTTATCAAATTTTTTTTTCATTTTTCAACACATTTTCTTAGTTATTTCTATTTTCTTACAACATGCAATATGTATTTTGGATTTGATCACAAAATCAAGAAGACAAATCCCCACATTCCTTTTAGAACAATCTTTTTTTTTCTTAGTTTTTCAATGAAAATATTTTTTTTTCTTGAATCCAAACTAATTTGAAAATTCTCACAATTTGAAATTTTTTTTTACACTTAAAACACAGTTTTCCTAAATTTTGGTAAGGGTAAGGTTTGGTGGGCATATGCTTATAGGTAAGGGTTAGAAACGGGGGTCATCAGGGATGGATGATAAGGTGGTTTTGGTTGAAGGTGATCTATAAGGGGTTAAGGTGGTTTGGCAAAAGGGCTGGGAGCCGTTGGCTTGATAGTTTATAGGTTCGGGTGTGCAGCGGCTTGTAGGTAAGGGCTTCTGTTTGAATGGTCAAAGGATTGGTGGCGTGGAGGTGTTGAAGCACTCGTTTGAAAATAAGAATTTGAAGGGTTACTAGCCTTATGGTTTGTTTTGCTTGGTGTAGACACCAAATTTGTCTTGATTTCGGTTTAAAATTTTAAGTTTTATCAAGCTCACGGATCAAAGCCTGATTTTTTTAGGCCCGAACCCACTATTTTTGTTTCATTTTTACTTTTGTTTTTATTTATCAGATATCATTTATTAATTAAAAATTAAAAAATATAAATAAAATAATAAAAAAAAGAATAAGACAGGGGTGGCAACTCTCATACCCTGCAAACCCTGTTCACCCCCTGAACCACTACTACCAACACCCCATTCCATGCTAAAAACCCCATGTTCTGTCAATCTCACATCTCTACAAAATCAGAAGCCAACCTTTTCAGAGTTGGAGCTCTTCACCCTTATCTAGCACTCAGATAGTTTAAGCCCAAACAGTGACCAACGCACATACACTTCACCCGTCAAAAACTTTACTAACCTAGCCAAAACCCAACATACCCACCAAAGCCCCAGCACGGGTATCCAGTTAGAATTGGGCACTAGTCCCAACCCTTCATAAGCCTCTGTACATACCATCAGTGCCTGCACCCTTACCCAGAACTAGCCCCAGCTTGACCTTAACCAATCGTCGCACATATACCGCCCAATTTGCCAACACAACCACCTAAAAAAATATATCTAAAAAAATAAAAAAATAAACCACAAGCAAAACAAAAGAAATAAAAAAAACACAATCCTCCCTGAGGTAGGAACCCAGCACCGTACAACACCCTAAAAAAGAATAAAGAGTTAGAATCGGTTAAAAAAAAGAAAAAAAAAAAATGGTAGTGGCAGCTTCTTTTGAATGATTGGTGATGTTGGAAAGAGGGAGGAAAACAAGATACTAAAATATCAGAAAGATCCAACAATAAAGGAGAAAGTTTTAGTGATTTGAAAGTTTCGGCTTTGGGTTCAGATCTAGTATTTTTGAGGTATTTTAGTGAAAAATTAAACTTGGATCTATGAAAAAGGGCTGGAGGAAAAGTTTGGGGTAAATTTTGGGCTGGAAAAAAGATCGACCGACAGCAACATCGAAGATAGAGCGGCGGTGGTTACGACGGCTTTCCCTCTAGAAACTGGGTAGTTGAGTAGAGTTTTTTATTTTTTTTGAAGAGGAAGAGTTTTTTCTTTTTTAGGAAGGATTTGAAATGAAATAGGAAAAAAGTTGATATTTATAATAAAAAAATAAAAATCATCAAAATAAATGACGCCATTTTAGACCAAGAGGGATTCGCGCGTGAACTCGGATCTAACCCGGGATCTACGCAATCCGACCCAGCAACCCAACCCAGCCAACCTTCAACCTGTCTAGATGGACCACCAGTAATTGATTTGGACCAGTTTGAATCGCTGAACCGTCGAGTCGACTAGACCAGCTTGTTGACCGAATCGTTGATAGTCTGGTTTAGGTATAAATTTTTTTTTTGAATTTTTATATATATATTATTTTTTTTATTTTAAATTTTACTATTAATATTTATGCATGATAAGATAGTTAAATGTTTAAATTTTACTGTTAATATTGTTGTTTTTATAATAGTAATAATAAAAGTGATAACAAATAAAAATAAACAATAAATTTAAACTTTTGAATAATAAATAAATAAATAAAGAGAATAATAACAAAAAATGCTAAAAAAATATAAAAAATAATATTAAAATATTAAGAATAAAATAATAATTTTTTATTTTTCCTGCCTAGATGTTGGAGGGAATAAAAACCTTAAACCCTAAAATATAGTTTTTCCTAGATGTTGGAAAATTATTAAAAAATTTTAAAAAGTATAAAAAAAGATAATAAATAATAAAACAATAAAAATAATAATAATAATAATAATAATAATAATAATAATAATAATAATAATAATAATAATAACAACAACAACAACAACAAATTTTCATAAAAAGGGAAATATATGAAAAATTTTAATTAATTTTTCAAAATTGTGAAAATCGAACTTGCTTCGAAAATTCGCCTAGATATTGAGGATTTTTAGAGATGTTCGCATTTTCTTTAAACCTTAAAATTCAAACCCTAAATTCAAAACCCTAAAATTGAAATCCTAAATTTCTAAACCCTAAATTATAAACCTCAAATCCTAAAATCAAAACTCTAAAACCTTAAAACCCTAAAATCAAATCTCCAAACCTTAAACCCTAAAATCAAAATCCTAAATCCTCTAAAACCTAAACCTCAAACCCTAAAATCAAAACCCTAAACCCTCAAAACCTAAAACTAAAACCTTAAACCATAAACTTTTCAAACCCTAAACTTAAGCCCTAAAACCTCTAAACCCTAAAATTGAAACCATAAACCCTAAAATCAAAACTCTAAACTTTTCAAACCCTAAAATTCAAGCTTTAAAATCCTCTAAACCCTAAGACCAAACCCTAAAATCCTTAAAACTCAAATCAAAACCCTAAAATCCAAAACTCCAAAATCTTAAAACCCTAACTTTTAAAACTCAATACCATTCCAAAATCTTAAGGATACGTGTAAAAGTCTCACCTAAAATAACTTGTTCTCAAATGTTACATAGACAATGGGTATTTAAGAAATTTTATTTCATTAAGTTTTTCATACGAGTCCTTAATTCATATCAATAATGGGATTGAAATAAAAAATATAATAATAAAATGAGATCTTACATATAAATAGTCACACCTAAGCTCTACCTAGATGCTTGAGAGTCAATGTGGTCTTATTATATTTAAGAATCTATTTTTAAAATTACATTTCATCATTACGTACAACATCTATTAATGCATCTATTTATTATTGATTGCACTCAATTTGCGTGCTTATGCTTTTAGTTATTGTTTGTTGTCTAATAATACCATCATTGGCATTTTCGCATAAAAAAATGTCTTGAATTTAAAAATGTGAAATAAAACAAAAATAACATCTCAAGGGAAATAATTCTTGATACTTTGCCTAGATGTTTGAGAGTTATCAATAATTATCTTTCTCAAAGAATATTGTTTTCGTTTTCAAGGGATATCATGGTAAATATCAGTTAAAAGCGTTATTTTTAAAGTTCTGCCTAGATGTTAGAGAATTATATGATAATTCTTTAACTTAAAGATTTCCTCGATACTCATAAATAAAAAATTTTGATAAAATTGATTTTTTTTTAAAATAATAAAAAGAGATTATTATTAAATTTCAAATTGAAACCATTTTATCTAATATCGAAAATAGCGCATAATTAAATAGTACAAATCTATGAGCATTGTGGGGATGCTAATTATTCCCCATACGTAACTGATTTTCGAGCCTAACTTGATTTTTTGTAGATCAAAATTTATTTTTTGTTAAACTTTAAACCCAATTTTTATAGTTTTATTAAAAAGATAAACTTTTAGGTGGTCAATCACACTTTAAAAAAGATTGGTGGTGACTCTTCCTATTTTTTTTTATTTTAAAATTTTTTATATTTGTTGGTCCTAAGACTGTTATGACACTTGGCCAAGGGTTTCAATGTTTGTTGCAGATTTTGGTTCTTGGAAATGTTGGAATTGTATGACTTGGTTAGACGAAAAATGCTGGAAAGGAAAAAAATAGGGAAAATCCCTAGTGGTGTCGATTGATGCCTTTAGAAGTAGCTATTTTGACTTTGCTTCAAGGCTGTCCTTTTGGACTCTTGTTAGCTTAGGCAGAGGAGTTGTTGTCTCTTTAGACCAGTGAAGCATGCTATTTATGGGACATTGAGTCTTTTATTGATACATGCTAGAAGTGAAAAGGTAAAGTAAGGGGGTGAAAAATCAGAAAGCTGGGAAAAGCAAGTTAGAAAAGAGAGTGAGGGAAGGAAAGGGCTGCTTTGCCTGATCCTTTCAGTTTTTGTCCTTTTGTTAATTTTTTTCAATTTTTGTTTTCCTTTTATTAATTAATAATATTTTTTATTTAATAAAATTTTAATTAATTAACTTTAATAAAATTTAAATATTAAAATAAACTTAGGCTGAACTTGGATTTTTATTAGGTTTTCAATTTATGAAATATGATCCAAAAGCAATTGATCCGAGATAAACTCGAACAAGTTCAATTTAGTTAAAACACTTTAGTTGACCCGAATTGAAATGTTTCAACCAAGTATAAAAGATTGACTAAACTTGAATTTACCTCGACAAAATAAGGTGTCCATAGATTTAAAAAAAAAGAGATAATTTAAAAAAATAAGTTCAATGGATGAAAATCAAAATTAGAGAAAAGGATTTGGTGATGAAGTTTGATGATAAGTTTAGTTTTGTCAGAGTTGGATTTAAGTTTAGACTCCTAGAGATAAATGTTAATTTTTTCCATGCTAATGCAAAGTTTTGAAAATTGAATCCTAAATGATAAGAAGTTTTGATTATTTTCATGCTGCAATCAATACAATAGAAGACACAACAGAAAAACATTAAGGAAGAATGAAAATAAGAGAAAGCAATAAGAATTAAGATTGTTTTTAGTAAGAGTGTTTTCGAGATTGTTTTTAGGAAATTAGATGGAATTAAAGAAAGAAATGATGTTGAAAGGTTAAATTCTACAAAAAAAAGCTAATTTTTTTGGAATTTTTTTAATTTTCAATTGAATATTCTTGTGAAATTCAAATTTTCAAGCAAAATTCTGACAACACCCCCAATTTTTGGTAATCATTCTCAGAATCTGGCAACTAAACTCAGATTCTAGCCAAACTCTCATGAGACTCCCTAAAAAAAACCTAGATTCCAACGAGAATCTTAAAATCCAACAAACTTGTTGGCGAATCTTGTATATTTTGATGGTTAAAATCTTGAAAAAGAAGAAAGAGGAGAAATGCTTATGGAAGAGAAAGAAAAAAGAAAAAGAGGGAGAACAAAAATTTTTTTAAAAAAAGTTTGGCTTTTATAAGAGGAAGAAACAACATTGTTTTAAAGTTCAAAATTTTAACAGGATCCGAACATGTTGCCATTGACTTGACTTGATCTATATCGCATGACCCAACAACGCACAAATCCTACTAAGCCACAAAGCTGCCAAGTCGAGCTCTACTCCTATTTGCCAAGTCACTTTTTTTGTTTATCATTGAACCATTTTTGAGCTGAGCTATCGACATTTTTTTATTTTTTTATTTTCCTTTTTATTTTATTTTATTTAAATCTTATTTATTCATTTTTATTTAAATTAATTTTTGTTAAAAAGTATTTTTGAATAAATCCATTAATCTTATCAAATTATTAAAGAATTATTTATAGATTTAAAATGTATTTCAGATTATGAATCCTGCCAAGCTATTGAAAGATTTCATAATAAAATTTAATTAAAAATATTTTTAAAAAAATCTTACCAAACTAGTAGAGAATTTAATTATCAAATTAAATATTCCCATATTGAAAGATTTAATAGTTTTTATAAAAAATAAAATTTTCAATCCTATTAAACTATTAGAAAATTTAAAATTTCAATTAAATATTACCAAACTATTAGAAGATTTAGTGATTTTTATAAAATAAAATTCCTAATTTTACCAAATTATTTTTGGATTTAAATCTTAAAGTTAAATTTTCAATTAAATCTTACAAAACAATTAGTAGATTTAGTGATTTTTATAAAATAAAATTCCTAATTCTACCAAATTATTTTAGGATTTAAATCTTAAAGTTAAATCTTTCTAAACTATTGAAAGATTTAATGATTTTTTAAAATAAATTCATAAATAAATTTTAAAATAAAAATCCTTTTAAACTATTGGAGGATATGACTTAAAATAAAATTTTATCAAACTATTAAAAAATTTTATTAATCTTTAAAATAACTAATTTCTTGAAAACAAGTAATGCATCCAACAAATGAGTCTCTTCAGAGTGGGACATTAATTTTCATAAATACTTAATTTTGAAGTAAAAAAATTTTCTTACTTTAACACCAAACTATTAGAGTGATTTTAAATTAAGTTTCAATATTAAGTTTACTCGGTAAAATTATAAATATGTTTTAAGATTTAGATAACATGAAATTAGCTAATATCATCTTTTGGATGAGCATTTTAAAGATGCTGTCATAACGTATAGATCCATGGATCTACTGCTAGACTTAGGATGAAAATGAGTCGCCACCAATCTGTTTTGGTTATGTGTGATTGGCTACCTGATTAAAGCTGATCTACAAAACAGAAGTTAGGTTCGCAAGTCGATTGCGTATGAGAAAGATTATAGCACCCCCAAAACGCCTATATAAGGGATGACACTAATTTGATTTTGAATTATTTAAGCCTTGCTTATATTTTTTATTTACCAGATAATAAATTTTATATTTCCCCCCAATTTTTTTAGAATTTTTTTATAGAAAAGATAGAATAATATTTTTTCTTTTCTTTTTCTTTTTTTAAATAAAAAAATCAAAAAATAAAATATGGATAAAAATAAATAAATTAGAATAAAAATCAACAAATAAAAAAAAAAAGAAAACCTATGGTCGGGTCGAGTCGAGACGCAGGTCAGCGCGCGGATCTTAACGTCGAAATGTAGATCCTGGCTTGACGAAACGACGTCATTCTAGAGTGGTATAAAAAGCATTTTTCAACGTTTTTTCTCAGAATCCCATAGCCTTTCTCTTTCTACCCCAAAAATCCTTTGACCTTTCTCTAAAATATCTGTCGAAAAGTTCAATTGAAAACTGAAAATCTCATCGATTTCTGAAAATTTTATCAATAAATTCAATCGAAAACTAGAGAACCTACTGGTTTTTGAAAAACCCACCGAATTCTGGAAACTTCACCAGAATCTCACCAGAAACTTCAACCTTCGCCAAAAAATTGAACTGTAAAATTCAATGTTCTTTAGAAACCTAGAAAAACCCAAAAATTTTTGAAAAAAACCCAAACAAATTCAAAAAAATTCTCATACGATTCTAAGCCCTTCCTAAACCTCTTACAACCTCAAATCTTCATTCAGAAACCCAAAATCACGCCCAAAACTATAAATTGAACCTAAAATCCATATCATCGAATCCCAGGAACCTTTACGGGCAAAATGTTTTCAAAGCTTCCCTAACAATTTCCCTTGTGTTTTTTCCTGTTTTAATGTGTCCCTCTGTGTCAGAATCAGTCTAATTTATAGACAGCCTACAATCAATTCAGGAAACAGACATAATCAATTTTAGGCTTGATTCCTGGGATTGCATTATGTCCAAACGAGGTTTTAGGTCCCAAATTTCAGCACCCTTTTGCTATATGATTTGGGCATTAAAAGTTTGACTATCAAGATTTTGACTCTGATTTATCATGTGGGAATTAGAACAAAAACAAAAAGAAAAAAAAAAGAAAGAAAAAAAAATAATAATAATAAATAACATGGTATAATATTATATAGCAAAAAAAAAATCAAAGAAAACATATTGATAATAAATAATAATAATAATAATAATAATAATAATATAATAAAAAAAATCTAATTTGACCTCAACGGGTCAAAATGGGCCTAGTTGGGCTCGACTCCCAACCGAGCTCGAATCAAAATGGATCCCACTGAGCTTGGATGAGAATGGGCTCGATTGGGCTCGAATCAAAACAAATTTTTAACTAGACTTGGGTTAGAATGGGCCCGATTGAGCCTAGATTGAAATGGGTGTTTACAAATGCTACTATGTTTTTCACGTAAAACTGTACACAAATCAAACTTAATTTTAATTTTATAAATTAGAATTTACTATATTAAATATATTCGAATCAAATTTGAGATTTTTTTAAAAAATAAAATAAAATAAAATAATTGATTAATCATATTTAAATAAAAAATGTTAATAAATATTATTAAATTATATCTAACAAAAGGGTCACAAACTTATATGTTATCACAATTTATCTTCCTTAAAAGGGCTATGGAGGTAGGAACCGAATGGTTGATTATTACACGTTTGATATGTGGGGCTTTTCAACTACATAATTTGTAGATTTTGATGAAGTCTTCCACGTGTCCCTCTCCGGTTGTCTTTCTCCACCCCACCATATTCCTAGCAAAGCTTGGCTTCTTTTTGCCAGCTCCACGCTTGGAAGAGTAAAACAACTGATAATTATATGGAGATCTCGGATTTGGATAAGATTCGGCAATGGTCATGAAAAGATTTAAAAAAAAAACATGTTGCATTGAAAGACATGAGTTCTTCTTTGACATGGAATTACAACTTCACGGTAAGTTCTAGCGTAAGCTCTCCTTTGGCGACCTTCCATAAGGTTTTAACTTGTGTAATTGATCTTCGTTTTTATATAATAAAAAATTTATTTATATGTTTCGATCCAAACATTACGATTTTCTATAAAATTACATATTATTTTATGTTAATCAAATGGAGCTTATGAATAAAAATAACAAAAAATAACAATACTGTTTATTTATTTATTTATTATGATTGATGAGAAACCAAGTAATATAAAGTAAATATAAGTAACTAAAATGTAATAATACTACTTTTTATTATGTAAAATAATAATTAAATAATTTGATAATATATAAATATAAAAATAAAAAATAGAGTAATACTAGTAAATTAAGTGATATTATAAAATTGGAATATAAATTACAATTATTTGTTATAAAATTGATTGGGAAAAAAACTCGTGCAATTAATAAAACCCGAAAATAAGTGTAAGGGCATTATAATTAAAAGAAAAAAAAAAAGATGGATCTCGAATTTTTGTTTCCTCTCTTTCAAATCTTGGATAAACATTGCCTTGGTTAAATGAAATTGATTAATTGTTTATAATATCTAGAAGAATGGTTAAAATTAATCCCAAGAAGGAGTAATTGGGGTGATGCCGTGCCTCTTACTTCACTAACATTATCCCTTGATGAATGTGATCCTGCTGTGCATAGATAGTATGCTTGTTAAGAGTGTAAATCGATCAACTTCCCTAGAAGATATGGATCCACCCCGTTAATAACAATTAGACCATTTGATTTTGAAAAAAACAAAATAATCCTCATCATGCAACGATTTCTTGGAATTCTTGTTTCTGTGTCGGGGCTACCGCTTAACGTTTAGCCCCACCAAAAAAAAAAAACGAAGAAGATGAATTCCTGGTAGCAAACGTTGAATCTGCATCTTTTTAATATAAGGCTTTTATGGCAATCATGAATCATGAATCAATAAATTATCATCGATCCTTATCAATTTGCGGTGTTTATAATTAAAAATGGGAGATGTGAAGAAGAAGGAGGCTGAAAATGCAGTGTATCTCTCCATCACACCTTCACCTCCAATCGTGTCACCTGTCGGCCACTTTTAAAGGTAGGTGCCGCATCGTACACAAATGTGTCGAAATGATAGACTATAAGTATAGTCGAGATCATCCAATATTTAATGGAGATTATTTAATATTTGGAGGTGAGGATTTTGGAATTTCCTTTTTGTCACTCTCATTGGGTGTCAAGTCCTACTATTTTTCAAACCACTTGTTTGCAACATCTCCCAAGTGATCAAAACCAATTATGCACGTGTTAACTTGATTGGTGTCTTTACCGAACACAAAAGGAAGATGGTGTTAAACAAACATATCTACTGACTACTAGTACTACAACTAAAAAAAAAAACTCCATTGCGAGGGTAGATTCTTTGAATCTCAAATGTCCACAGAGAATTAACCCAAATATCTTAATGTTAAATTATTCATTAGTGAGGATCTTAAGTACTTTTCTTAAGATTCTTCTATTAAATTAAACCAAGTCTTTAAAATTACTGATTATGCAATTGGTTTGGGGTAAGAGATGGAAATGTGTTAAAGATGAAAATGCATTTTAGTTTTTGAATTTTACAGATTAATATTGTAATACTTATTCTTTAAAATATTAATTTATTCTATATTTTGTGATTACACTTGAATGATAACAAATCAATATCATCACTTGAAGCTTTAATGGAGTTTTTCATTTTTGGTATATGCAATTCACTACTAGATGTTTTTACATTTTTGATAAATCTATTAGATGGGTTTTATAGTTTGGTATATTTTTACATATACTAATTTCTTTTACAATTCTAAAATAATTTGATGTTACATAAATGCTCTCAAAGTGTTGGATGATCACACCATGATTCATACTTCTCTTATTTCTTAAACATTGGAATATTTTCTTGGAAAGAATTTAGTTATCTTGGAAGCAATTTAGGGATGATAGCTAATTTAGACTATCTTAATAATTTCATACAATGGTAGAAATTTTATAACTTTATTTAGAAAATTTTTTCCCTTAAAATATTAGCGAGTGACCTAGAATATGTTGGTTTTCATGTAGAACAAAATTTTAAATACTTTAAAGACTCATTTTCTTTAATATATAGTAATAATCAAATTTAAAGTTGAAATTGATATATTTAAATTTTTAAGTGGGGAGCAGTGTACATGAAAACATTAAGTTTTGAATAATTCAAATATTGTTAATTAATTAACTAATTATTAGTTTAATGAAAATCAATTTATTGTTATAAAAATTAAATATTGAATGTTATGATAAAAAAATATTTTATATACAACTTAAAGTTAAATGTTAAGTAGATGTTTTACTAAATCTATTTTTAAAAATGAGGTATGATTTTATAAGCATTTGGCATTCATAAATTTTAAAGGAGAAATTAAGAATAAATAGTTAAAACAAAAATTATAAGATAATGTAATTAAAAATCTTAAATTTTAAATAAAATTGACTTAATAAATTAAGTAGCTTTCGTTACTTAAGATTTTCAACATTTTTTTTATTGAATTTTTTATTTAAGTAGTTTAAAAAAGGAATTATCCAACTTAATGAAAAATAAATTATTAAAAATTTTAACATTCAACAATTTGAATATTTTCAATGGTTTATAAAACACACCCGTATTCAAGCACAATTAATTACTAATGGTAGAATATTAATTTACAGTATTATAAGTCATTGTTTCAATGTAATAACCAACCAAGTTAGTTATATAACTTGTAAGTGATTTAGTAGTTAAGGGCCTATTTTGGCCCGACGGTAGTTTATATTAAAAAAAAAATTGTTCAAATAGAGATAATTTAAAATAGTTGTAAAGATAAATCAAGACAAACTTAATGAAAAATGTTTCATAAGATATAGAATACTGTTAAATGCAATTTACAAAAAAAAAATTTAGTATTACATAAATATTAAGCGCAATTTAACAAAAAAAATCACTTCGTTTAACAGTAAGATAATTAATTAAGAGACACATGATCAAAAATTAATGTCTTAACAATTGCATGAATTTTTAAAACAATCAATATAGTCCCTGTGATTTTTTTTTCTTGTTAATATGAACACATTTGATGTTCACTGAAAATTCATGTTACTTTATAAAAAGAAAAACATTAATTCTTGGACTATAAAAGCTACATTGTTTAATCAAATGGCTTTTAAAATTTTTTTTTCTTAATTTTCTTTGTATGCATTTTTCTTATATGTCCATCATCATGCATCACGTAAATAATGATGTATTAATGAGATAAGCTGAGTTGAGTGTTAAAAAAAATTGGAAAAAAAATCGTTAAGTGGCATTGTGAAAAAAAAAGAAGAAATATTTTGATGACTTTTTAAATATTTTATTAAGGATTTATATTTGATATATTGTTAGTGTATAAATTTTATATATTATCAATAAATTAGATTATGTCATCGATTAATTAAGTGAATCAAATTATATCATCCAATTAATAAATAAATTTTTTTTAAAAAGAATAAATTTTGTATATTTATTTTAAGAATTGATATTTATTTATTAATAAAATGATATCATTTGATTTATTAAGAATGTAATAATTTATATTGATATTGTATTAAATATAAATTTTTTTATTAAATAAAATTTTTAAGGATTAAAATGCTGGAAATGACCAAAAAAATTTTAATTTTTTGGGGGTTTGCCGAAGAAAGCATGACATTAGAATGAGGCAAGAAGTCACGAGTCTCTACTTGCTCTCCTAGCATTGTCAATGTGACAGGCCCTTTTGATCTTTTAGGCGTTTCTATCAAACATCCTGTCGTCTGCACCCACAATCTCAAAATAAATTCAAATCCTTTTTTAACTTCACGAGAACATTATCCTAGATTTTGATTAGTTGATTTTTTTAATTTGTATTTTTTAAATAAAAAATAAAAAACAAAAGTACTAAATCAACGGAATTATTTTCATAAATGTGAATCGATCATAATTTAACAGTCAAAATAATTATTTTTAATATGAGATCTTCTAATATTTGATAATTATTTTAAATTTAGATTATTCTGAAATCAAGTCAAATCAAACTTTATAAAAGAAGTAAGCTCTTCCAACATTTATTTTTTTTATTCACAATACTCAAAATTAAAATTTTATTTAAGATAAATCGAGTTCTTTGTTACTCGGATTAACAATTATTGGTAGTCAAGACAATTAGTATATATAAAAAAAGAGGAGATTAATCTTTGGCATATGTTGAGTCTGATTTTATATGAAGTTCTTTGCGTGAAACTTGTAAAATTTTTTATTAAACATAGTTTAATAAAAATTAAAATTAATAAATTTGTAGAGTTTAATAAAAAATTATTAAAAATATTATTTATAATTTAAATTTAAAGAGTAACTAAAAGTTTATTAAAATATTTATTTAAAGAATATATCAAATTTTATTAATTTTTTTAAAAATGTGCACACTTAATCTATGTAATAAAATTTTTTAATTCATCAATTTTGATTTTTTACTTTAATTTTTAGTAAATAATTTTTAATAAAAATTTTCACAAATTTCAGTTAAGATTTTTCTCATTTAAAAGTATGGTAGGAAGAATTTTCAGTATGATATGACTGAACCTCTGATTATATGAGATTTATGCTGCTGACTATGTCTCTGCCTGAAATTAAGTCATACTGATTAGTTTGATTTTCTTTATATGCATGTTTCATCCAACACATAGTAAGATTATATATGCACTTTGGACGTAATCAATCAGTTTTTTTTTATCAACTAAAGGTGAAATCTATTCATGTCAAACATAAACCAAACCTTCTATATATATATTTATAATATATGATCTTTAGGCATTTTTGATATCCTCTATATCTCTCCTATTGTAATACTACTTCATCACGTGACGTTTATGAATGTGATTAATGAGATCCATATCAAAGCTCAAATCACTGGTTTAAAATGTTGTTCAACCATTGATGCTTCGATTACTGTGAAACACATTTTCTCTTATGCATCATTCTTAGATGAAATTTGTAAAATTTTTTACTATAAATGATTAAATAAAAATTAAAATTAAAATTAAAAATTGATAGATTAAAAGATTGCGTTACATAAATTAAGTATATAAAATTTTAAAAAATTTTGATATATTTTTAAATAAATATTGATAAAATTTTTTCTATTAAATAAATATTGATCAAATTTAAATTATAAATAATATTTTTAATTATTTTTTTATATTATTAATTTTCATATTAAATTCAATCAATTTATTAATTTAAATTTTTATTAAATTATTTCTAAAAAAATTTCATTAATTTCATCTAGTTTTGTCATATAAAAAGAACAGTGACATTATTGTTATTGTTCTTCAATAATTTCGATATAAATGCATATTCATTGGGTACTGTCAGAGTCACATGGATGAAAGATGTCTTATATATGCAAGGCTCTGATCTACTTTCTGATTTGCTGCGTTGTTGATGATGACGTGAATAATTTTTTTGCTAACTTTTTGTTTCTTAATAAGGAGGAACACATTTTCAACGTGTAAGACTATATTGGCAATTCTATCAACTATAGGAAAGAAGAAAAAGAAAGAAATTGGGTGGCACACCCTACATCGCTGGCTGTCAATTTATCTCCATATTGTTTTGTCCAAGGGAAAACCATATATATCCATCCACAACCCACTCAATTCAAAATTGATTTTAACAGGTTTTTTCACATCAAATAAAAGTTGCTTTGCCAACTATATATCATATATGTATATTTCAAGCTGATTTCTAATTGGAACAGTTTCTTTCCAAAAAAAAAAAAAAAAAGAAAAGGAAATACTCTATCCAGTAGCCATATGCATATTTGCAACCTTTGATCCGAAGATTTCGTACCCTAAGTTATAGTCAATTTTTATTATTTGTGGCCATCGCCCATTTGACAAATTATAAGGTGCCAAAAGAATTTAAGAAAATAATAATAAAAAAACCCCCCACTCACAAATAAAATTAGCAACTCCTTGCTAATGGAAGCCCACACCTATATATCTGTGGTTATGGGATGGGAGTGATGAAATTCTTTGACATTGAGCAGGAAACTTTTGGCACGTGAAAAAAAAAGTATGGAGATTAGTCAGAAGAGCCCATATGTGGTACAATTGTTTTAAGGCAACGTATTGCATGATGCAGACGTATCTGCATTTATAATTATCATCCCTTCTTAATTTCTATTGGAAATATAAATTTCTGGTTTTGTCTGGAAAGTTGCATATTCGAGACAACTGGACCACCTCCAATTTCTTATACATCAAAGGCTCCCGACCCAGTACTGGCAGAGAGGATTTTTTGTGGTAGCCTGCCACCAAGAAAATAGGCTACTCTCTGGAGTTAGCTTTATGTATGAAGCACATGTTTCACATTGTTTTTGACAGGTAGAGAAGGTAGAATTTTTTTTTTTTTTTTAAAGACAGGTAGAGTTTTACATGCGATATGAAGTTTGTAAAATTTTAGAAAAAAAAATCAATCCCACATTAACATTAAAGTATGGATATAACATTAGGTAATTTCAATTAATAACTCTTAATAAAAACTATAAATGGAACTCACATATGAATCTCGTACACAAATTTTTGTTCCTTGAAGGATATACAAACTGTTTGAACTTTGTTGGGTTACAAAATCTGAGATAAATGCAGTGAGATTTATGAAGTGAAAGAGAAATATTGCGTTTCATTTCTTTTGTTATAAAATTTCTTTTTCCTTATGTCTAGCTTAAAATCCTTATGCATAGAAAAACAGAAATGGTTGTGTGACTGGAAACATAAACTCTCCCCAAATGCATTCGAAAATCTCACTCTTTCATTTCCTATATATGACAATGCATGTGGAGTAATAAAAGGAGGAAATGAAACCATTGATTTAAAGGGAGAGAAAATTCACTTTCAGCAATCTTCAAGCTATCTTTTTCATAGAGTACTTGATAATCATTTCTTTCAAGCTCATGTTAGTCTAAACATGAATGATACCCTTAAAATTAATTTGCAAAAGAAAAGTAAAGAAAATATTTATCTTTCCTTTTTTGCCGAAAGGCGTCATGGCAATGAACTTCAATCATGCGACAACTGTGTTTTTTTTTTTTCCCCTTTTTTGAGAAAACTGATTTTCACAAAAATGAAATCTAAGCAACGACATCAATTTTCCTATTAACTTTTCTACTAGATAAGACTGAGAACCAATAAACTTAAACAAGCGTGCATTTGGTACTTGTTTAGTTATCAGCAAACAAAGCATTATGGATAACACTATTAAGTGCTGATAATTACACACTATTGAAAGTAACATGCAAAAGTTATCTAATCAACCAAACTGAAAATTCAAGAATATGGTATATTACATTATATCTTTTATCTTTTTAATTGCCAACCTAACGACTATTGCAATCAAGGTAGCATCAACTTGATTACTTAAAATCATTTCATTAAAAACAAAAACTTTAGCGAACCTAAACTTTAATTAAGTTAGTTCATATATCCACTTAAAACGTGATATTAAGTAAATCTGACTTTTAAATTTTAATATTTATAATTTTTTCGCTTATGCTAGACTATGATCTCTTTTTATTAAAAAAAAATTAGTAAAAAAGGAAATAGTAATTTGGTAATGACTTGAAAGTAAATAAATTTGAATAGACATATTTTAATGGCAAATTTCCTGAAAATGCAAAGATGTGTGTGGTGTAGACATATCCATGGGCTAGGCTAACTAAATCGGTCTAGTCTCGACTGGCCTTCTAAAGGCATTGCCCAAAGCCAATTTTAAAAAAAAAATGAAATTATTAATATTTTAAATATATTTTAAAATTAAAATTAAAAATAAAATTTTACTAATGTTTTAATATCCTTGGTTGAGTTTGGGTGAATTCAAAGTTAAAATTCTTTGTCCAAAGCTTGATCTAATCAGATCAAATGACTAGTTTCACCCTTGAATAGATCTAGTGTGATAATCAGTACATTCAAATCGCTTTATTCATTGAATACAGATAAAGATTATTATTTCATGTACAAGTTGTGACATATTTTAATTTAGACAGGTCTAGTGCGGTGGTGGGCACAATCAAATCAGTTTATTATATGCTTAGTTTCTTTTTTGAGTAATGTCAAGTCATCTAATAAAGATAAATATTATTGTTTTATATACCAGTTGCGACATATTTCATATACTAAGTTTCTTTTTTGAGTAAGCTCACTTTCTCTAATTAATGAGAGTTTATATGATTGTCACGGGTTTATTTAACAATTATACTTTTTCATTGAAGAAATTTAACAAGTATGCTTTAAATGGATATGTAGCAATTTTTAATTTTATTTATAAAATTTAGAAATATTACTCTCTACGTATTAGATAATAATCCTAATATAAAGTTTGTAATAAACCCAAAGTAATTGTTTTGACTCGGCATTAATTTCTATATTTGTGATCTAAAAGCAAAATATTTTCTCTTTCTTTCCAAACATGAAGGTTGTTATAGCTGAATTAAAATATAGGGGCCCTAGAATTTTGTAATCATAAATTTAAGTCTCACAGTGTATGAATTTAGTTATAGTTTGGTAATTGAATATTTATAATTGTAACTTGATTATAATGTAATAGTTTATCATTCAATTGTTACATGAATGTAATTTTTTATTATGATAATAACTTCAAAATATAGGCAACCTCCCATAATAACACAATAAACGTTTAGATTGGGAAAAAAGAATGAGAAAAGGAAAGGACGGCTAATGAATGAGAGGTTTCAAATCTTAATTTTTGTTGGATAGATAACCAAATTATGGAGGGGATGAGCATCTCAATTAATTAGCTATGAATTTAATTTTGATCCAAAGATATAAAAAAAAGTGAAACCCTTGTACTGATTTAAATGTATATATATATGTTAACCACATGAGTTTTCTTTTTTTTTTTTTTTTTTGGTCTTTTTAACTATTAGTTATCAAGTTTAAAGAAAACAAAAAAAAATAAAATTTAAAGTTAGAGAAATTATTTGAACATGAAATTTAAAATTTTTATTAACGCTGCTTATAAAATTAAAAAACTCCATCAATAATTTATCAAATACTTTCTCTCAAAGTTATTTCTTTAAATCCACACATCAACAATCTTGTCATTTAAGATGAGCAATCTATTTTTAGTCATGATCTAAAGCACAAGTCGAAGGTAATGAATTGAAGTAGACAAACTCATTTGTCCGTTTTTGTATACAAAAGAGATTAAGATTTAGAAAAAAATGGAAGAAAAAAATTTTTGTGTGGAGAATTGAACCTAACTTTATGAAAATCTACATCTTAAAAGAGGTGGGTGAACTATTGAAATTAAACTCTAGATTCTCAGTTGTCCCTTTTTCCTGAATAGTCCCGAATGTAAAAGGTTTTCCAAATGCTTAACTCAATTATGATTGTTACATGTTTTTCTTTGCTTAAAGAATTGAGTTTAAATTTTCTTATCTTATAAAATAAAAAAAGAAAAAGAAAAGAGTCCCTCAAAACAAAAGAATTGGCCTCTTTTTTGAATACTTGAAGATTGAACTTGATACAATTGAAAAGTGAAAGGATAAAAAGAAGGGGTGGTAAAAAAGTGAAAGGAAAATGGCTTTTAGGTGTATTTGGTAGGAAAGAAAATTAAAAGGATAGAAAGTAAGAAAGATTATCATTTTTCACACTCATTAACAAAAATAAATCACTTCAAGTTTGAAAAGAAAAATGAGAGCAAATGGGAGAGATGTGAGTATGTATTATATATTCACAAAATTATCATAATTGGTTTTTTTTTAATCTTAATTTACAAAAGATTATAATTAAAAAATCATGTAATTTTTACTTGTTTTCATTTCATTTTTCCATTCTACCAAGCAATGGATGAAAAAAATATATATTTTCTTTCAATTTCTTTTATCTCTTCAATCAAGCACACCAATGAAAAAAAGTATGTTCTTCATCTTTCCATTTTTCTTCTCTTCTAATTTTTCATCTTTTCATTTTTTTTCCACTCTACCGAGAAAAACCAAAATTATTTATAATTAAATTTTAATCATTAAAATTAAAAATTTTAACACTAAACCATTAAATCACATGATCAACTTGTTGATTCACGAAATAGGGAATGGAGAATTACATCATCAAATGTTGACAGTTGATGGATCTTTTTTAAATTACCTTTTTATTGGGCCTTTGAGACTAGATCCATCATCTCAATCACTTAATAGGAGATTGGCCCAAAAAAAAAAACCTTTACTTGGTAAAGTTAATTTGGTTTGTGGCTTTTGAATGGGTTATAATCCATGGACATGGAACTTTTCCCTAAAACAAATAAGGCCCAAAGCACACTTCTTTCTTAACAATTTTAAATAATTGCATAGAAAATAGCCACTGGCATTGTTCTTTTCATCAAAATATACTACTATAAAATTTTTTTTCTTTCTTTCCAAAATAAATTTGCGTAGAGAAATTCGGTTTTTACTTGTTTACATTAGATTTTCTCTTATAAAATGTAATGTTTAACCACAAAATTTTAAACTTGATAATTTGTATATTCGTATCATGTAAAATATTAAAATTATGTATACATATCATATTTTATATGAAATTATGTGTTATAAATTGTATCAATATAAAAATATAAAATATATATTTTTTGTTAAATCCATATATATTTATTACTAATATTTTAAATCTTGTTTTTTTTTTTTGTATAGTATTTGTATAATATCTCTATATTGTGTTTTTCGTAACGATTTTATGTCCGTCTGACGAATTTGAAAATAAAATAAAAAATAATAGAGTCATCACCAATCTTTTTGGCTAGGTATAATTGGTCACCTATTAAAACATATCTTTTCAACGAAATCTTAAAATTAATTAAAATTTATTAAAAAGATAATTTGAGGGTATGCGAAATAGTCTAGATTTAGGAGTTGGTTACGTGTGAAAAATGATTAGCATTTCTATAACGTCCGTTTAAAACAGTATCAATTAATTACGTGTTATACATTGATTTTAATAAAAACAGTCTTATTTTCAGTGTTTGAAAAATAATTTCCTTGATTTCTTTTATTTATTGAAATTTTGATTTTTTTTATTATTGTTCCATATTTATTGTTTAAATTTTATTTGAGAAAAATAAATTAGAACCATTTTTTTGAAATAATTTTTAAAATGTCCTAGTACGTTGATAATATTATAAGAACTTCTTCTCACCTAAAAATTTCTTAGGTATCGTTTCTCGGAATACCTTCAAATCTCATTTTCGAAGGTTCAAATTTACTTTTCGAAAAAACTTTAGTATGTGTGCAATGCAAAATGCTGATATATTGATGCATGTATTATATTCTTTTTTTTAAAAATTTTATTGATTTTTTTATTTGATTTATTTTTTTATTTAAATTTTTGAAGAAAAAAGAAAATTTTATTATATTGAAATTTTTCTATAAATATTTCAATACACTGGTAATATTTAAAGAAATCTTATCATATAGGAATTTCCTTGATTTCCTTTATTTATTGAAATTTTGATTTTTTTATTATTGTTCCATATTTATTGTTTAAATTTTATTTGAGAAAAATAAATTAGAACCATTTTATTGAAATAATTCTTAAAATGTCTTAGTACGTTGATAATATTAGAAGAATTTCTTCTCACCTAGAAATTTCTTAGGCATCGTTTCTCGAAATACCCTAAAATCTCATCTTCGGAGGTTCAAATTTACTTTTCGAAAAAACTTTATTATACGTGCAATGCAAAATGCTGATATATTGATGCATTTATTATATATATTTTTTAGAAATTTTATTGATTTTTTATTTGATTTCTTTTTTTTATTTAAATTTTTGAAAATTTTTTTTTATTATATTGAAAATTTTCTATAAATATTTCAATACACTGGTAATATTTAAAGAAATCTTATCATCTAGGAATTTCGTAAAGCATCACTACTCGGAATACTTTTAAAATCTCATCATTGGATAAATTTCTCTTTTTTACATTTATATTATTATTATTTTTAATTTATTGGTAAATTTTTTTTATTGTGTTGAAAATTTTTAATAAATACTCTAATACATTGGTAGTATTTAAAAAATTTTTCTTATCTAGAGATTTTGTAGGTATCACTACTCGAAATACCTTTAAATCTCATTGTTGGATAAAAAATTTTTTTTCTTACATTTTTATTGTTTTATTAGGTTTATTCTAAAATTAACAAAATTATGAAAATTTTTATTATATGTTTCATCATTTATTTTTATTAATTATTATTATAAACAACAAAAATTTATTATAGTAAATTTGAACATTTGAACATGCATAAATGTTAATAATAAAAATTTTAAATAACAAAAATAATATATAAAAAATTAAAAAAATTAAAAAAATTTTTTTTACCTGAATCGGACCGGTCAACGTCAGTCTGGTCCGGTTGGTTCGACGATTTAAAGTCAATCTGGTTCAAGTTCAGTAGTTTGAGGATGGTTCGGTTCGGTCTGAATCGGTTTAGCCGGACTAGTCAGAGGCTGAGGGAGAAGCGGGTCGTCGGGTCGGGTGCAAAGACCCTGAGTCGAATCTTGGGCTGATGGCGGATCTTTTATAGTTCAAAATATGTCATTTTGATAGTTAATGAAATGACATCATTTTGAAGTTAGGTCTTTTATATAAAAGTCACAATTTTTTTAGCTCATTTTCCCCCAATTTTAAAAAATAAAACACTTTCCTCTTTCATTTTTCAAACAAAACCTAAGGACTGACCGGTCGTTGTCACCATGTTGCCATCGCCACCACTGGTTGCCGATCGTCATCGTTGGTGATTAAAAAATTTTCAAAATTTACCTAATACTCCTCCCAACCTTCAGAGCCCAGATTTAAGCCTGGTTTTGTGAAAATAGGCTCCAAATGACGTAGATCTAGCCTGAAAGGTTTGATCAAATTTTTTTTTTGTGTCTTTATTATTATTTTTTGTTTGGCACTGTGGTCCTCGTTTCTAGAGGCTTAGTTTTTTTTACTGGATTTGTGTTTGTTTGGCTTGTCTTGTCTTGAGTTTTTGCCTGACAAAAAGTTTTTTTTTTTTGGAATCTAGCAAAAATTTTTTTATTTTTGCAAGGCTTCTATTTTTTTTTAATCGCTAGCCTCTTTTTTGTGTAGGCAATGAGCTCTATTTATAGAGCTTTTTGAGATTCATATCTCAAATTTTCAATCGATTTGGACTTTTGGTGGCTGAAATTCATGCTGCTAGATTAGGTAGAGTGTTAGGTGACTGCTGACAGCTAGTGGTAGTCGTGTTTTTGGACTTTCAAGGAGGGTGCGTTTAATGCATTTATATTTTAGTCAAACCAATCAGAATAGAAAAAAAAAAGAAGGAAAAAAATAAAATAAAAAATAATAATAAAATACAAAATGGTGTTTATAGTTGCTTTTCTTTGCCTATTTTTGAGAATCAAGAATAAGACAAAGATAAACAAACAACCATTTTGTTCGGAAAGAAGAAACATTGAGCACAAATTTTTTTTAAAGGGGTCTTTTAAATAGATGTTCAACGATATTTTTGAAAATCTAAAAAGCTCCTCTGAGTATAGGCTCAACAACTTTTGAAAATTTAAAGAGGCTCCTCTAAACTGAGGCTCAATGACTTTTGAAAATTTAAAGAGGTTCTTTTAAGCAGAGGTTCAACGACTTTTGAAAATTTAAAGAGGCTCTTCTATGCAGAGGCTCAACAACTTTTAAAAATTTAAAAATTCTCTTCTAAGCAGAGACTCAACAACTTTAAAATTCAAAAAGGCTTATCTAAGAAGAGGCTCAACAACTTTAAAAATCCATCTTGAAAAAGCTCTTTTAAGGAGAGGCAAAATAACTTTAAACTTTATCTTGAAAAAGCTCCTCTAAGCAGAGGCTCAACAACTTTAAAATTCATCTTGAAAAAGCTCCTCTAAGCAAAGGCTTAATAACTTTAAATTCATCTTGAAAAGCTCCTCTAAGCAGAGGCTCAATAACTTTAAAATTCATCTTGAAAAAACCCCTCTAAGTTGAGGCTTAATGACTTTAAAAATCTTATCTATTCCTGAAATAGAGTTTTCATCTTTGAATAAGTAAATTTCTCTCTTTTGAAATCTTTTATTTGATTATTATCTTCATTCGAATATCAAAATCTTATTTTTCATTAGGGAATGAAAAGTCTCTATCTTTATTATAACTGCTCATGGATGCATGTACTGAGTGCTCTAAATGCAATGCATGTAATGCAATCAAAATTATTCATTTCCAATTATGGTAAAAGGCTCTCAAAATCTCTCGTTTTTTACTTTTTTTATCAAAATTTTCAATAATTACCATATGACCAATCTGTTCTTAACGTCTGACCATTGTATTCTTCCTCAACAATATTTTTCTTCTTCAAAAGTCTACAACATTAATATCTTATCATGCTTTTTTCATCTTTTTTCATTGGTCTTTGTCAACTTTTAAAAAGTAATGTAAGATTTTTCATCATTTTAAGTTTAAGACAAATAAAATGCAATCACACATTTATCCTATTCATTTATAAGGTGAATAAAGATATCGAATGAGATAAAAGAATGGATAGGTATTATTAAAGGAAAGAAAACATATTTCATTAAACTGATAATAACTATATGGCAACAAAAATGTTTAGGTAGGGACAAAGGTACCTAATTAATGATCATAAGATAGTCATGAACAAAATATTCTCAGATTCTTTTTTCAAAATTGAATCATATGACTTCCTCAATTCTTCAGAGTTTGTCAAACTACACTTGCCCCTGTGTTATGGGATTTTCTCTTGATGATGCTTCTCATTCGTATCTAAGCCATTTTTTTCAAGTTTTCAGCTTAGATATGTCATTTTTTTTCACTTTTTATTTTATTATTTTTATTTTTTTAAGCAAAATATTTTTTTACAGTATCTGAATTTATCAGAATAGGTAAATCACCTCTATCCATCTTTGTTAAAATCAATGCCCCACTAGAAAAAAAGGCCTTTTTTTACCACGTACGGGCCCTCCTAATTTGGTGTCTATTTTCCTCAATTGTCATGTTGATTTGGAAGGATTTTTTTTAGCACTAAGTCTCATTCCCTAAAATGATAAGGATGAATTTTCTTGTCATGTGCTCTCATCATCCTTTTTTGATATAATTGACCATGATAAAGTGCTGTATGTCTTTTCCTTCAATGAGGTTCAATTGTTCATAGTGATTTCGAACCCATTCTACTTTCTCTAACTCTACCTCCATTAGGACTTTCAGTGAGGAAATTTTTACTTTGATCGATAGCACAGCTTCCATTCTATATACCAAAGAGAATAGGGTGACCCCAATAGATGTTCAGACCGATGTTCTATAAGCATGCAAAGCAAAAGGTAATTTTTCATGTCAATCTTTGTAAGTATCAGTCATTTTCTCCAAGATTCTTTTGATATTCTTGTTTGCAACCTCTATTGCCCCATTCATCTTTAGACAATATGGTGTTGAATTATGATGATGGATCTTGAATTAAGTGTACACTTTATTCATCATTTTGCTATTTAAATTTTTAGCATTATCAGAAATAATCATTTTTGAAACCCTATATCTGCATATTATCTTTTTTTTTTATGAACTTGCATACCACAGATCGGGTTATACTAGCATATGATGTAATTTTTACCCACTTCATGAAGTAATCAATCATCACAAAGATGAATCTATGTCCATTTGAAGCTTTTAGAGTGATGAGACTGATGACATCCATGCCTCACATAAAGAATGGCCATGGAAGAGCCAAAATGTGTAATGCTATTGAAAGAGCAGGAATCTTGTCAACATAAATCTGACATTTATGGCATTTTCTGGCATAATCAATACAATCACTTTTCATTGTCAACCAATAATAGCCGACCTTCATAATTTGTATAGCCATCATATGACCATTTGTATGTGCCCCTACAAACTTCATCATGCACTTCTTCAATAATCCTCTTCACTTTAGCTGCACTCACACACTTTAAGAGCACTTGATTTTGACTCTTTTTATAAAAGACATCTCTATCAAAAAAAAAATTCATAGCCAACCTTCTGATAGTTTTTTTATCATTTTCTGTTGTATGTTCTGGGTATTGTTGACTTTTAATGTATTGTGTAAGGTCATGATACCATGGCTTCCCATCAATTTCTTCTTCAATACCTAAGCAATATGCTAGTACATCATTTACATCCAATTTTATGAGTTGGATCTCAGTATTTGTATCTATTTTGATCATTGCAGCTAGAGTAGTTAATGCATCAGCAATTTTATTTTTCTCTCTTGGCAGATGCTCAAATCAAACTTTTTCAAATTACTTGACCAATTCAAAGATGTATTTATGATATCGTATCAACTTGAAATCTCTCATTTCCTATTCTTCTCACAACTAATAGATGACTAGAGCTGAATTTCCAAACACATCCAACACTTTGATCTTCTTTTTAATTGCTACTTGTAGACCCATAACATAAGTCTCATATTCAGCCACATTATTTGTGCAATTAAAATTCAATCTAGCCTTGATGGGATAATAATGTTCACCAAAAGATATTAAAATTATCCCAATACCATGACCCAAAGCATTAGCACCTCCATCAAAATACATCTTCCAAGACTTTCCAACAGGTTCATTTTCTTCAATGGCCATCACATCTTCGTCAGGAAAATCTAGTTTCATTGGCTCATAATCTTCGATTGCACATCGATAAAAAACTCGGCTATTGCATTTCTTTTAATAGTTTTTTGAGTCACATAAACAATATCATATTTTGAAAGCATAACTAACCACCGTGCTATTTTTCTTATCAATGATAGCTTCTCCAAGATATACTTAATAAGATCCAACTTTGCTATGAGCCAAGTAGTATGATAAAACATGTATTGTTAGAGCATTCGAGCTGTCTAAGCCAATGCACAATACATCTTTTCTAATGGTGAATACTTGGACTTGTAATCAATAAATTTTTTGCTTAAGTAGTAAATTGCTCGTTCTTTCCTATTAGTTTCATCTCTTTGCCCCAGCACACATCCCATTGAATTTTTATGCACTATTAAATACAAAATCAAAAGTTTTTCGAGGATTGGTGATAGCAACATAGGTAGATTTGACAAGTATTCTTTGACCTTATCAAAATCTTCTTGGCATTCATCATTTCATTCTTCTAGATCATGTTTTCTAATAAGCTTAAAAATAGGATCTCACTTATAGGTGAGTTGAGAGATGAAACGAGCAATATAATTCAATCTTTTTAGGAAACCTCACACTTCTTTTGGGGTATAAGAAAGAAATAAATTTTAGATGGCTTGTATTTTATTCGGGTTTACTTTGATTTTTCTTTCACTGACCACAAAGCCCAATGGTTTTTTTAATTTAGCACCGAATGTACATTTGGCATGATTCAACTTCAGTTGAAATCTTTTCAACCTGTCAAATAGTTTTTTAAGATTGATTACATGATCCTCTCTTTCATGAGATATTGCAATCATATCATCCATATACACTTTTATCTCTTTATGCATCATACCATGAAAGAGAGTTACCATTACTCTTTGATAAGTAGCATAAGCATTTTTTAATCAAAAGGCATGACTTTGTAACAGAATATCCCCCATATAGTCATAAATATAGTTTTCTTCAAATCATCTCGAGCCATCTTGATTTGATTATAGCTTAAGAAGCCATCCATAAAAGAAAATGTAGAGTACCTAGCAGTATTATCCACTAGAGTATCAATATAGGCCAGAGAAAAGTTATCCTTGAGATTTGCCCTATTCAGGTCTCGATAATCGAAACACATTCTCACTTTTTCATCTTTTTTGGAAACTGGCACTATGTTGATTACCCATTCGAGATATTTTGTCAATTTCAAAAATTTGCATCAAATTACTTTTTCACCAATTTTTAAATTTTCAATAGCATTTTTGACTTCATGGGCCTTAACTTTTATTGTACTAGCTTGCATTCTAGTTTCAAAGGTAACTTGTGCTTTACAATATCAGTGTTGAGTTTAGGCATATCCTGGTAAGATCATACGAACACATTTATATATTCTTGAAGTAACTCTTCTAGCTTTTACCTTTCAATCGATAAAAAAGATGTACCAACTTTGACCTCTCTTTTATTTTCATCGTCTCCAAAATTCACTAATTCGATAATTTTTTGGTGGAATTCAATTGGCTTATCTTCATGTTCTATTAATTTTAACAAATTAAGAGACAGTATGCAATTATTGAATCTCATTATTAAGTTTGTTAACATGAATTAAGTTTTCAAAATCAAATCCAAAATTATTGCTATGATTATCTTCATGTTCATTATTTGAGACTCTACAAAGGGTAAGATAAAGAGAATATTGGCACACAAAAATGAAATGGTTAAAAAATATTGAAAAAAGAAAATGAAAAGTAAAATAAAGATGAAAACAATAAAAGAAATACATATGCATTTTTTAAGTTTTTTATTAAAATGACAAATACAAATACACCATAAAAGATCACCTAATGCTCATAGAAAGCAATTAGGGATTTAAAACTCTATAATACATTACTTTTCAAAAGTTTTAAAGATAACAGACAGCTCTATGACTCTCCAATTATTTAGCTCAAAATTTGAAGAACAAGGGTACACGAACAGCTTTTCATCTTGACTCTTCTTTTCTTTGTCATCCATTATTTGAATGACCAGTTCTGAAAACTCTTTCATAAATCCTGCACTTAGGGCTCCAGGTAAATCTGGGTAAATATATCCTCCTAAATGAAAAAAATTATAGAGGCATGAAATGATCATAGGTTCTGACTTCAGCTCATATCCCCTAAGATTAGCCATTCTTTTATCTTTTTTCTCATTCACTATTGTCATTCTGACCCCTCTTATTGGCTTATATCTTAAGCTAAATTTGTTTCTCTTGTCATATACTGCTGATGGCTCTATGATTCCTTACAATTTTTTTTTTTAGTTCAGTTTCATATTGCCATCCCATTCCAATGAGCTATTTAACAATCATTTTAGTAGTCGTAGACAGGTGTGACAAATATAATTTAGATCTTTTAGCCATATATGTTACGTTAGCAATCTAAAAAAATTTATATAAGCACTCAAAGGCTTCATCTATTACTTCTACATAAGGAGATTTATTGGTTGGGTGACCAGTAAATATTTTTTTTCCTACCATATATGTTAATTTTCTATCAATAATGAATTTAACTTTTTGATGTAATGAGAATGAAACAGTACCCGTCATATGAATCCATAGCCTACCCAACAAGTAATTGTATGAAAGAGAGATATCCATAACTTGGAATTTCATGTTGAGAGTGCATGGGCCAATTTGTAATGGTATTTCTATATCTCTTAGCACTTCTCTTTGGGTCTCATTAAAAGCTCAAACTATCATATGATTAGGTTTTATGTAAGATTCATCCACAGGTAGTTTTGCTAAAGTAGTCATAGGTATAACATTGATGGATGAGTCATTATCGATCAAAATCTTAGTCATTATATAACTTTTACATTTTACAGTATTATAAAGAGCCTTGGTACCTTTTTGACCTTCAGGAAGAATCTTTTCATCACTAAAAGAGATATAATTTAAAATCGTCAGATTACCAATAAGTTGTTTCACGTATTCAATAGAGATATTGTAAGACATATATGCCTATTTAAGCACCTTCAGTAGAGCATTATGGTGTGATTCTGAGCTTAGCAACAATGACAATAGCAAAATTCTAGCTGGCATCTTGTTTAACTATTCTACAATACTATACTTGCTATGTTTTATTAGCTTTGAAAGTTTACAAGCTTTACTATCAGAGATCAACTTTTAACATTTTTTATCTGGGATTGGAATAGGATTACTCTTGACTTTTTTTTCTTCTTTCACATTTGCTTTATCTTTTCTAGCTTTTTCTAGAGCTTTTAGAGTGTAACACCTCCCACTTCAAGTCATACTTCATACGCCTATTATGTTCTCAATATCTGGATTGACTATAATATCATAATTATACTTTTATGGTACTACTTTATTATTTTGATATGAAAAAGGGCTAAAAACTTTAATTGTCACAACTAGTCGAGAAATGGGCCTTTCTAGCCTCGGAGTTAGCTTTTTATCATAGTAAATAGTTATTGATCTACGTATAAACTTATTCTTTAAATTAATGATAGGCACTTCAGCTTTCACCAAATCTTTTCTTTCTTTGTAAAACTTTATTTGACGTATATCTATCATCTTTTGCACCTTTTGACAAAATTGGTCATAACTTTCTATAGAGTGCCCCAAATCACTTTTGTGATAGTCGCATCTCTCAATTTAATTAACCATTCCAGAGTGATTTTAAAGCTCTATTGATTTTAACATATCAACTTTGACTAAGGCTTCAAACACTTTAGCCATTAAAGTTTTGATTTCTTTTATATCTCTCTTCATGTAGCTTGCTTGCCCATCAATTAAAGCATTTATTGATGGTCTAGTATGGTTTGACAGAGGGTTTCCATTAACATTTGGAGTTTTTCATTAGCTGGTTTCAAAATTTAACACTGCTTCATTAATTAACCCTTGCACTTTACATTTTAAAATAGTACAATTCTCAGTAGAGTGACATGGGTTTTCATAATGATAATCACAATATGCGTTGGGATCGTACCATTTGAGAAATAGATATTTCAAAGGTTCAACAATAATAAGAGCGAGTAAATGCTTCTCAACAAGTTGAGGATACAAATTTGTGTATGTCATGGGAATGGGGTTGAAAGTAGGTTTTTCTTAGGTATTTCTTGGGGCTCTTGGATTATTATTTGGATTAGACCTTCATTTTGATCTGGTAGGTACAGTAAGATGGTTGTAGAAATAGGTGGGTATCTAAAAGGATGGTTAAAATTGAGATGGATAAGCTGGTTATGGTAATGACTGGTATGGCTGATATGGATGAAGAATGGATATAATATTATTTATGAGAGGATAATAGGTTTGGTAGATTGGTACAGGGTAAGGAGTGAAACCTTTAAACTGTTACCCCATATAGTTTACTATTAGAGCTTCATTCTCTTTCTTTTTAGGAATTCCACCTTTTTTTACTCCACTCATCTCTTCTACATCAAGCTTGCCATTCATTATGGCATTTTCGATAATCTCACCTTATATTATCATATCTGTAAAGTTTTTGATTATATTACTTATCAGTCTCTTATAGTATGGTGTTTTCAAGGTGTTCATAAATAAAATAGTTATTTTTTTCTCGATTAGAGGAAGTTGTACTTATACGACCATATCTCTCCATCTTTACGAATATTTTTTGAAACTCTTAATTATTTTATTTTTCATATTTTGTAAAGATAGATGATCTGGAGCTAGATCCATTATATGCTGATATTATGTAAAAAATACCCTTGTAAGCTCTTGTTAGGAATGAATATGAGTCTTATCTAGTTGAACATACCATCTGATTACAGATCTTGTAAGGCTATCCTGAAATATGTGCATCGACAACTTCTCATAATGAGCATGTACTGTCATTTTACGATAATATATGATAATATGAGTTATTGGGCATTTCGTGTCATCATATTTTTTAAATTAAAAATTTAAATTTGGGTGGAATGACCATATCTGAGATCAAACAAAGCTCATTACATCTATGGAGCCATAAAAATTTATTTTTTTACGGTCTCTAAGCCTTTCTTTCAATACTTTATTTTCTCCTGGGTATTAGTATCTTTCACTTTTTTAGGTATTCTTTATCCCTAGCTTTTTTCTCTCTTTGAGATCATCTAAGTCAAGAACCAAGATTGGATCAGGTGATTTTTTCATCATAATAGGATTAGTAAAATTTTGAAATTGTCCTAGAGTAGGTGTTGATATCATTCCTGGATAAAGATTGGAATATCCTCCAGGAGTAAGAATTTGCACTCTAGTTCATTAAGAAGGTTGGGTCGATCACAGCTCAAACCTTGGAGGGTATATAGGATCTACTATATTTGGTGATTGCTCTTTGAAAGCTAAGATTTCCTTCCATTGCTTTTTCCTTATCAAGTTTCTTGAGCATATCCATTATTATACTAAGGTCCCCTCTTAGTTCTTCTTGAGCTTTCTTGATTATCTCAAATCGACTGGTTTGTTTTTGTTCTATGATTCTTGTTTGAGTCTTAGTATTGTAAGAATGACAAGTAGGTTGAGTCAAAATTTTTTGTGGGAGAGTTATTCTTGAATCTTTATTATCACAATTTTTTTATAAAAAAATTAGAATGTCATGTGTCAAAAAATTTATTTTTATATTTTTATATTTTTGAAAGAAAACAAAAATAGTGCAGATGATGCATGAATGCAAGTGAAAAATATTTACTCTTGGATAAATTTCAACATTAAAAATTTTCATTGATTCCATACAACTTTTATTACATGGGATTTATCATCCTAGAATTATAACCATAAAAGCATTTGACTTGTTTATAATGGTCTTTTACCTCGTCTAGAGAGTTCACTAAGTGCTGTCCATATTCTCCTATGGGATTGACCTCTCTTCTTAACGTTTCTACCTTTTCAACCATCGTCCATGCCTTTTTTACTGCCTTATAAACTTAACTGGTTATGTGCTCTATGTATTGTTACTTCTCTAAGCTTTTTACTTTTCATCTTATATAAGCATCTATTTTTGAATTACATGTGAAGATCCAATCTTTTTTCTTTTTATGCCACCCATCTATTATTACTAAAATATGGTGCTTATGGTCTTGCAGTTGTAACTTCAACCCTTGGATTATTTGGTGAAATGATTCTTTTTCATTTAGTATTTCAAGGTGCTTTTTTTTTCTTTTTGCGAGCATGGCTTTCAACTTTTCCTTCTCTTTTTGGCATTCCACAAATCTTACTGAAGCTGTAAAGTATAACCCTTTTTAACTCTGACATTCTTGAGAAATTTTGATGGTCTCCTTTTATTTTTTCATTGGTTCATTTTCTCTCAGAGCTCATCCATTTCACATTGTTGACTAAGGTAAGACTTGGTGACTTTTTTGGTTTTGAATTAAACTCACAGTCTCTTATTTTCTTGGTGCAGATCTTTCAAATCATTGTTGGTCACATCTCGTTCTTTTATTATTTTTTCCAATCTGCTCTCTTATATTTTTACTTCATATTTCAACTATTCCACCTTCTCGTGAAGTCTTAAATTTTTTCTTTTTATTTTTTTTCAACTTCTAATTCTTTCTTGATAAGCTTAACTTCTGATAATTGCATTTCTATTGAAAGATTAGTCAATTGGTGTAAGCTATCATCAAGAGAGAGTACTATGTCTTTAGGTCACTTGGCTTTCCAAATATGATAATTAAGAGTAACTTTATTGATGAAAGGCCCTAATCTCATTCTTCATGTTTTTTTCCATACTTGGATTAACTGCTCTGAGGTTCTTCGTGGATTTGGTTTCTTGTAAGTAAATTTTACTTGGAATGGGCCATGAGTGGCAGGAACAAATTGCTTTGCACCAAATTACCTAAGCACCATCAATGGAGTGTAACTCACAACACCCTATAGCCCTAACGATGGTATCCATGGCTCGTTTCCTCTATGATACAACAAAGGCACCTAAAGCATCCAAGGTGTTATCCATTCAATTTCATCTCCGGTAAACCTTCATAAGAATAGAACCCACTCTTCCTTTGTCTTCAATGTTGGCCATTGGCTTTTGTAAAACTTTTTGAATTATGCCTTATATCAAAGATACAATTTTGAGAATGCATTTTTTCACACTTAAAATGACTTCTGACCCATACATACAATAGCAGTGCACATCCTATGAACAATCTCTTTTCATTTCATCAATAAAAATTCAATGACCAAATAGTTTTTGCTAAGACTGCTGGTGCAAGATTAATTGTTTGAGTTTCAATTTGCTCAAAAAAATTCACCATAGTTATCTCAATATAACCCAAAGTCTTCGAAAAGAATACCATGCCATACAATGTTAAAGCAAACACAGCAAGGCCTTAATCATCATTAAGATACCTTTGAATAAAATTTTGAAGAAAATCTTAATGAATATATAGATTTTCACCTTTAGGCTTTGTAAAAGAATCTATGGTTTTTACTTTTACCCCCATAAGCTTGGCTAACTTTTTATGATAACCTGATTTTGGCTTTCAAGTAAACACTTTATCTGGACACTATAGTTTTATCCTAAGTAAAATTGAATACTCTTCAATAGTTGGCACCAAATCTTTCTAATTAAAAGTGAAGCATCTATATGATGGATCCTAAAACTGTATAACTCTCCTGACCAGCTGTTCATCGATTACTACTGGAATAAGAGATGCAATCTGTCCGTACTTCTTGTAAAATTTTTTTTTTCTTTCTTCATTTAACTGACCTTAGATGGTGGCTAAGTCTTCTAAATCATTCTATGTGAGATCCAAATGCACTTTTTCAGGTAAATCAGACACATAATCGGTAGGCAAGCAATCTCCACTCTTTTGTTGGGCTTCTTTTGACGAAATATATACTTCATTATATGGCTCACAAGAGACACTGATTGAAAATGAGTAAATTTATAGTTCTACGAAATCCATAAAAATTTTTTCAGAGAAAGATATCCTAGAGCAAATACCTTGATGGAGAACTGTATGATATGATTAATGTAAAATAAAAATAAAAAAAGGAAAAAAAAAGATTGAGTTAGTGAGAATGTGATTTGAAATTTAAAAAAACATTTTTTAAAGATTTTTTTTATTTTCATTTTTTGTTTGTGTTTTTTATTACACACAACCTTTATTCTTACATGTTTTGCACACAACCTTTATTTTTACATGTTTTGGGCTTAGGTATTTTCTATAAGAGGGTGGGTAAAGCTTTACCTAAGGTTAGTTTCCTATGCTTATTATATGCTTGATTTGGATTGACATGTGTCTAAAGGTCCTTAAATTGTTCCTCATTATCGTCCATGTTGGGCTAGTAAGGCACCCCGATCCTCATCTATTATAGCTACAAATAGAAAGGGTTCAATTTGAGTGAAAGTATTTCGCTTTTCATTACGGAGGTTATCACCTCACGAGGGCATAGGTACTTTACTTCCTCTTATAGGAGAAAAAGCTCAGGTATAGAGCTCATGCATGAGGTTCAATGTGTCATTATGTGTGCATATGTTTCCTAATTTATTGAGAATAACACATACAAACAAAAATAAAGCATAAATGGGCATAGTAAAAGAAACGTGTGTGAAATTTTCTTTTGTGTTTTATTTTTTATTTTTTTTGTTTTATTTTTTTGTTTTTGGTTGCTTGAATAAAAATCTAGGAAATCAAAAATTAAACACCGATTAAGACTGTTTAAATCAAAATTTGAGGATAACGCATAGTTAATTTTGACCTCACTCTAAAAAACAAATGGCTTTCCCAGCGGAGTCGCCAAGCTATCGTAACAGTTTTGTGTCTGCCCAATGAAATTGGAAATGAAATAAAAAATAATGGAATCACCACCAATCTTTTTGGCTAGGTGCGATTGGCCATTTATTAAAACATATCCTTTTAACGAAATCTTAAAATTAATTAAAATTTTTAAAAAGATAATTTTTGGGTTTACGAAACAATCTAGGTTCAGGAGTCGGTTACATATGGGGAAGGATTAGCACCCCTACAATGCCCATTTAAAACGGTACCAATTAATTACATGTTATCCATTGATTTTGATAAAAACAGTCTTATTTTTTTGTTTGAGAAATAATTTCCTTGATTTCCTTTGTTTATTGAAATTTTGATTTTTTTTTCTTTTATTATTGTTCCATAGTTATTGTTTAAATTTTATTTGAGAAAAATAAATTAAAACCCTTTTATTAAAATAATTCTTAAAATGTCCCAGTACGTTAGTAACTTTAGAAGAATTTATTCTCACCTAGAGATTTTTTAGGCATTATTTCTCAGAATACTTTAAAATCTCATCCTCAGAGGCTCGAATTTATTTTTCGCAAAAACTTTATTATGCATGCAATGCAAAATACTGATATATTGATGCATGTATTCTATTTTCTTTTTAAAAAAATTTATTGATTTTTTTATTTGATTTTTTTATTTAAATTTTTGAAAAAAAAAGAATTTTTATTATATTAAAATTTTTCTATAAATATTTCAGTACACTGATAATATTTAAAGAAATCTTTTGACCTAGGGATTTCGTAAAGCATCATTGCTCGAAATACTTTTGGAATTCTATTATTGGATAAAATTTCTTTTTTTACATTTATATTATTATTATTATTTTAATTTATTAGTAAAATTTTTTTTTTTATTGTGTTGAAAATTTTTCATAAATACTCTAATGCACTGGTAGTGTCGTAACAATTTTATGTCCAGTCGATAAATTTGAAAATGAAATAAAAAATAATGGAGTCACCACCAATCTTTTTGGTTAGATATGATTGATCACCTATTAAAACATATCATTTTAACAAAATCTTAAAATTAATTAAAATTTAATTAAAGGATAATTTTAAGGTCTACAAAATAGTCTGAGTTCAGGAGTCAATTACTTGTGGGGAAGGATTAGCACCCTCACAATGCCTGTTTAAAACAGTGTCAATTAATTATGTGTTATCCATTGATTTTGATAAAAACGATCTTATTTTCGGTGTTGAAAAAATAATTTCCTTGATTTCCTTTATTTATTGAAATTTTGATTTTTCTTTTATTATTGTTCCATATTTATTGTACAAATTTTATTTGAAAAAAATAAATTAAAACCCTTTTATTGAAATAATTCTTCAAATTTTCTAGTATGTTGGTAACATTAGAAGAACTTCTTCTCACCTAGAGATTTCTTAGGTATCGTTTTTCGAAATACCTTAAAATTCTATCTTTGAAGGCTCGAATTTACTTTTCGCAAGAACTTTATTATGCATGCAATGTAAAATGCTAATATATTAATGCATGTATTCTATTCTCTTTTTTAGAAATTTTATTGATTTTTTTATTTGATTTCTTTTTTTATTTAAATTTTTGAAGAAAAAAAAGAATTTTTATTGTATTGAAGTTTTTCTATAAATATTTCAACACACTAATAATATTTTAAAAAAATCTTATCACCTAAAGATTTTGTAAAGCATCATTACTCGGAATACTTTTAGAATCCTATCATTGGATAAAATTTCTTTTTTTTACATTTATATTATTATTATTATTAATTTATTAGTAAAAAGAAAAATTTTTAGGGTATTAAAAATTTTATATAAATAATATAATACACTGATAGTATTTAAAAAAATTTTCTCACCTAGAGATTTCATAGGTATCACTACTCGAAGTACCTTTGAATTTCATCATTGGATAAAAAATTTTTTTCTATATTTTTTACTATTTTATAAGATTTATTCTAAATTTAACAAAATTATAAAAATTTTTATTATATATTTCATCATTTATTTTTATTAATTAATATTATAAACAAAAAAAAATTATTCTAGTAACTTTGAACTTTTGAACATGTATAAATATTAATAATAAAAATTAAAATAACAAAAATAATATATAAAAAAATCTAAAAAAAGTTTTTTTACTTGAATCGAACCGACCAACGGTCCGATCAACATACGGTTTGGTCCGGTTGGTTCGGGTTCAGTGGTTCAAGGACGATCCGATTCATTCTGGGTGGTTCGACATTAGTCTGGTTCGGTTCGGTCAGTTCATTTGGACTAGTCAAAAGTTAAATGAAAAAGCTAGTCGCGGGTTAAGTACGCGATCCCCGAGTTAGGTCACGGGTTGACACACGGATCTTTAGGAGCTATGTTGTTTTGATCTTTATTGAAACGGAACGACGTTGTTTTGGCTCTGGCAGTTTTTATAAAATGCCCAAAAAAATTTTTCGGTCATTTCTTCCTTTTCCCAGAAAAAAACTCTCTATCCTTTTTTTTAGGTGAAACATAGGTGACCGGCCAGTTGCCATCATCACTGCTATCGATCGTCGGTCGCCATCACCGGTGACTGTAAAAAATCAAAGTCATTTAAAATATTTCCTTCAACCCCCTAAACATAAATTCAGCTTCGTTTTACGGGAAACAGCCTCGAACTACATAGATCGAGGCTCAAAGTTTCGATCAAAAAATTTTTTTTAAATTTTTTTAATATATTATTTTTGTTATTTTAATTTTAATTATTAATATTTACGCTTGTTAAAATGTTCAAATTTACTAGAATAAATTTTTTGTTGTTTATAATATTAATTAATAAAAATAAATGATGAAATATATAATAAAATTTTTTGATAATTTTGTTGATTTTAGAATAAATCTTATAAAATAGTAAAAAATAAAAAATAATTTTTATCCAATGATAAGATTAAAAGGTACTTCGAGTAATGATACATACAAAATTTTTAGGTGAAAAGATTTTTTAAATACTACCAGTGTATTAGAGATTTATATAAAAATTTTCCTTTTTACTAATAAATTAAAAAAAATAATAATATAAATGTAGAAAAAAAAATTTTATCTAATGATGGGATTTTAAAAGTATTTCGAGTAGTGATACTTTACGAAATCTCTAGGTGAAAAGTTTTTTTAAAATATTACCAGTGTATTGAAATATTTATATAAAAACTTCAATATAATAAAAATTACTTTTTTTCTTTAAAAATTTAAATAAAAAAAGAAATAAAATAAAAAAATTAATAAAATTTCTAAAAAAGAGAATAGAATACATGCATCAATATATCAGTATTTTGCATTGCATGCATAATAAAGTTCTTGCGAAAAGTAAATTCGAGCCTTCGAGGATGTGATTTTAAGGTATTCCGAGAAATGATGCCTAAGAAATCTCTAGGTGAGAAGAAGTTCTTCTAATATTACCAACGTATTGGAACATTTTAAGAATTATTTTAATAAAAGGGTTCTGATTTATTTTTTTCAAATAAAATTTGAACAATAAATATGGAACAATAATAAAAGAAAAAATCAAAATTTCAATAAACAAAAAAAATCAAGGAAATTATTTTTCAAACACCAAAAATAAGATTATTTTTATCAAAATCAATGGATAATGCGTAATTAATTGGTACCATTTTAAATGGACATTGTGAGGGTGCTAATCCTTCCCCACACGTAACTGACTCTCGAACTCAGACTGTTTCGCAGATCCTAAAATTATCCTTTTAATAAATTTTAATTAATTTTAAGATTTCGTTGAAAGGATATATTTTAATAGGTGGTCAATCGCACATAGCCAAAAAGATTGGTGACGACTCCATATTTTTTATTTTATTTTCAAATTCGTCAGGCGAACACAAAATCGTTATAACAGCTTGGCGACTCCACTGGGGAAGCCATTTATTTTTGAGAGTCATGCTAAAATTAACTACGTGTTATCCTTAAATTTTTATTTAAACAGTCTTAATCGGTGTTTAATTTTTTATTTTTTGGATTTATATTCAAGCAACCAAAATACAAAAGAATAAAAACAAAATCAAAAAAATCAAAATCAAAACACAAAGGAAAATTTCACACACGTTGCTTTTACTATGCACCTTTATGCCTTTTTTTTGTATGTGTTATTTTTAATAAATTAGAAAACATATGCACACATAATGATACATTGCACCTCATGCATGAGCTTTATACTTGAGCTATTTTTTCTATAGGAGGAAGTAAAGTACCTATGCCCTTGTAATGTGATAATCTTCGTAATGGCAAGTGAAATACCTTCACTCAAATTAAATCATTTTCCATTTATAGCCTATAATAGGTGAGGATTAGGGTGCCTTACTAGCCCAACATGGATGATGGTGGGGAATAATTTAGGGACCTTTAGACACATGTCAATCCAATCAAGCATATAATAAGTCTAGGAAACTAACCTTAGGTAGAGCCTCACCCACCCTATTGTAGAAAATACCTGAGCCCAAAACATATAGGAATAAAAAACACAAACAAAAAAATGAAAACAAAACAAAACAAAAAAAAATTTTAAAAAAAGTTTTTTTTTAATTTCAAATCACATTCTCACAAACTCAATTTTGTTTTGTTTTCTTTTTACACTAATCATATCATACAGTTCTACATCAAGTTATTTGCTCTAAGACATCTTTCTTAAGAAATTTTTATGGATTCAATAGAACTACAAATTTGCTCATCCATAATTAATGTCCCCTGTGAGCCATATAACGAAGTATATATTTGGTCAAAAGAAGTCCAGTAAAAGAGCGAAGATTACTTGCCTACTGGTTATGTGTCTGAGTTACCCGAGAAAGTGCATTTGAATCTCACACAAAATGATTTAGAAGACTTAGCCACCATCTAAGGTCAGTTAAATGAAGAAAAAAAAAGAAAGCTTTTGCAAGAAGTATGGGCAGATTAAATCTCTCATTTCAATAATGATTGATGAACAGTTGGTCAGGGTAGCTGTATGTTTTGGGATCCATCCTATAGATGCTTCACTTTTAATTAGAAGGATATGGTGCCAACTATTAAAGAGTACTCTATTTTGCTTAGAATAAAACTACAGTGTCTGAAAAAAGTGTTTACCCGAAAGCTGAAACTAAGTTATCGTAAAAAGTTGGCCAAGCTTATGGGGGTAAAAGTAAAAGCCATAGATTATTTTGCAAAGCCTAAAGGTGAACATCTCAGTATCCGTTGGGATGGTTCATAAGATGTGCACCGCTATTGTATGTGTGGGTTAGAAGTCATTTCAAGTGTGAGAAAAATGCATTCTCAAAACTGTATCTTTAATACAAGGCACCAATTGAAGAGTTTTGTAAAAGCCAATGGTCGACATTGAAGACTAATGAAGAATGAGTTCTATTCTTGCAAAGGCTTACCAGGGATGAAATTGAATGGATGATGCCTTGGATGCCTCGAGTGCCTTTGTTGTATCATGGAGGAAATGAGCCGTGGATACCATTGTTAGGGCTATGGGGTATTGTGAGTTACGCTCCATCGATGGTGCTTAGCCAATTTGGTGCAAAACAATTTGTTCTTACCATTCATGGCCTAGTCCAAGTAGAATTCACTTACAGGGAACCGAATCCACCAAGAACTTCAGAGCAGTTAATCCAAGCATGAAAGAAAAATATGAGAAATGAGATTAGGGCCTCTTATAAACAAAGTCACTTTTGATTATCAGATTTGAAAAGTAAAGCGACATAGAGACATAGTACTCCTTCTTGATGATAGCTCACACAAATCGATTAATCTTTCGACAGAAGTACAATTATCAGAAGTTGAGGTTATCAAGAAAGAATTAGAAGCTAAAAAAAAAGAAACAATAAGAAAAAATTTGAGACTTCGCTAGAAGGTAGGACAGTTGAAATACAAAGCAAAAATACAATAGAGCAAATTAAAAAAATATCATAAAAGAACGAGATGTGGCCAACAATGATTTAAAAGATCTGCACTAAGAAAATAAGAGATTGCGAGTTCAATTCAAATTTGAAAAAGTTACCAAGACTTACCTTAGTTGACAACATCAAATAGATGAGCTTTGAAAGGAAATAAACCAATGGAAAGGCAAAGCTCAAGAAAAACAAGGGAGACCACCAAAATTTCTTAAGAATGCTAGAATTAGAAGAGGTTATACTCTACAGCTTCAGCAAGATTGCTGGAATGCCAAAAACAGAAGGAAAGGTTAAAAGGCATGCTCGTAAAAAAATAGAAAAGAGCACCTTGAAGTACTAAATAAAAAAAAATCATTTCAGCAGATAATCCAAAAGTTGGAGCTACAACTGTAAGACCATAAGCATCATATATCAATAATAATATATGAGTGGCATAGAAGGTAAAAAGATTAAATTTTCACATGTGATTCGAAAAGAGATGCCCTTATAAGATGAAAAACAAAAAGCTTAAAGATGCAATAGTACATAAAGCACTTAACCAATCAAGTTTGCAAGGCATTGAAGAAGGCATGAGAGATGGTTAAAAAGGTAGAAGCATTAAGAAAAAAAGTCAATCCTATAAGAGAATATGGACAATGCCTAGTGAACTTTCTAGACGATGCGAAAGACCATTATGAACAAGTCAAATGCTTTTATGAATATAATTTTAGGATGATAAATCTTATGTAATAAAAGTTATATGGAATCAATAAAAATTTCTAGTATTGAAATTTATGCAAGGGTAAATATCTTTCACTTGCATTCATGCATCATGTGCATCATTTTCATAGAATAAATAAAAAATAAAATTTTCAACACATGGCATTCTGATTGTTTTCAAAAAAAATTTATGGTAATAAAGGTTCAAGAATAGCTCACCCACCAAAAATTTTGACAAAATCTACTCATCATTCATATAATATCAGGACTCAAATAAGAATCATGAAACAAAAACAAACTAATCAATTTGAAAGAATTGAGAAAGCTCAAGAAGAACTAAGAGGGGATCTTAGTGTAATAATGGACATGCTCAAGAAACTTGACAATGGAAAAGTAATGGAAAAAAATCTCAACTTTCAAGAGCAATCGTCAGATATGATGGATCCTATTTATCCTTCAGGGTTTGAGCCATGACTGACATAACCTTCTCAAGGAATCAGAGTGTAAATTCTTACTCTTGGAGGATATTCTAATCTTTTTCCAGGAATGACAATGGCACTTACTTTAAAATAGTTTCAAAATTTTACTAATCCTATTATGATGGAAAAATCACATGAGCCAATCTTGGTTCCTGACTTGGATGATCCCAAAGAGAGAGAAAAGCTAGGGATAAAGATACCTGAAAAAGTGAAACATACTAATGCCCAGGAGAAAATAAAGTTATGGAAAGAAAAGCTTAGGATCATAGAGGAAATAAATTTTTATGGCTCCACAGATGCAACCGAGCTTTGTTTGGTCCCAGACGTAGTTATTCTATGAAAATTCAAGGTCCTTGAATTTAAAAATATGATGGCACAAAATGCTTGATGACCCATATCACCATGTATTGTCGTAAAATGATAGTATATGCTTGTAATGAGAAGCTGTTGATACATGTATTTCAGGATAACCTTAAGGGATTTATAGCTAGATGGTATGTCCAACTAAATAAGACTCATATTCATTCTTGGTAAGAGCTCACTAGGGTATTCCTTACATAATACTAACATGTCATAAATCTGGTTCTAGACCATCTATCTCTACAGAGTATGAAAAAAAGGCAATAAAAAGTTTTAAAGAGTATGCACAAAGATAGAGAGATGTGATTGCACAAATCTAACTCTTCTCACCAGAAAAAAGATAACTGTCTTATTTGTGAACACTTTGAAAGCATCGTACTATGAGAGATTGATAGGCAATGCAATCAAGAACTTTACGAATATGGTGATATCAAGTGAGATTATTGAAAATGCTATAAAGAATGACAAGTTTAATGTAGGAGAGACAAGCAGAGCAAATAAGGGTGAAGCTCTAAAAAAGAAAGAGCATGAAGCCCAAACGGTGAACTATATAGGGTAACAGATCAGATGTTTCATGCCTTACCCTGCACCAATCTACCAAGCCCATTACCCTCATATAAACAATGTTACATCCATCCTTCAGCCTTATCAGCCATACCAACCTCTAAAACATCCAGTTTATCCACTTCAATTTCAATCATCATTTTAAACACTCACCTATTCCTACAATTATCCTGCTACACCTATCAAACCAAAATAGAGCCCAGTCTAAATAATGGTTCTAGAGCTTCAAGAAATACCAAAAAAAAAAAATCACTTTTGACCCTATCCCCATGACATATACCTAACATAACGTATAGATCTATGGACTTACCGTTATACTTGAAAAAAAGAGTCGTTACCAATCTTTTTTTATTATGTGTGATTGATCACGTGATTGAAGCTGATCTACAAAATAGAGGTTAGGTTTGGAAGTCGATTGCACATGAAAAAGGTTGTAACACCCCCACAATGCCCATCCAAAGGATGGTACCAGTTTGATTTTGAATTATCAAAACCTTAATCATTTTTATGATTTACCAAATAATTTAACATTGAATTATTAATTTTATTACATAAAAAAAAGTAAAACCTCAAAAAAATTTTATATTTTTTTATTATTTTGTCAACATTATTTACAAATGTTTTTTTTTATTTTATTATTTAAAAAATATATATATTCTTTTTTTTTTTAGGAATACTAGTGGTAAAAATTTTTTTTTTTTGCTTTTTAAAAAAAAAACTAAAAAATAACAAAAATAGGTTTAAAATAAAATAAAATAAAAATAAAAAGGAAAAAGAAAAAGGAAAAATCTGCGATGGAGTTAGGTGGGAGCACAGGTCAACATGCAGGTCATCGAGTCTATACGTGGATCCTAGCTTACCCAAAACGGTGTCATTCTGGAATAGTATAAAAGGCACCCTTCGACATTTTTCCTCAAAAATCCCAAAGCCTTTCTCTCTCTAGCCAAAAGACCTCTACTTTTTGTTCAAAAAATTTTACTGAAAACTTCAACCGAGACAAAAAATCCATTAATTTTTGGAAAAGTTATCAAAAAATTTAATCAAAAACTATAAAGCCACCGATTTCTGAGAAGTTGGCCAAAATGTGATCAGAAAATTCAACCGATCATTATAAAACTTCATTGAAAAATTCATACTTCATCGAACCAAACCTAGAAAAATCTAGAAGAATTAAAAAAAAATCTAGAAAACCTCTAAGTCAGTTCTAAATCTACCCCAAACCTTCTACAACCTCAAATTCACCTTCAAAAACCCACAATTATGCCCAGAACCACAAATTAAACCCTAAAATCCTAAGATCAAATTCCAAAACCCTTTCTGCCTAAAATTTCTCAAACCTTCTTTCAATAATTTTCTCTTTTTTTTCTCTATGTGTCCTTGTTTATTAGAATCAATCCAATTTATAGGCAGCTTTTTGGAGTAATTTTAGAAACTGGACAAAATCAATCTTAGGCTTGAATCACGGGATTGCATTCTGTCCAGCATTATTTTTGGTTCAAAATTTTAGCAATCTCATGCTGATACGATCTGGCATTGAAGGTTTAACTCAGTAAGATTTTGATTTCGATTTTATTTCTGCTCACATGTGAATCAAAACAGAAAAAGAAAGAAGGAAAGAAAGAAGAAAAAATAAAAATAAAACAAAATAAAAAATATAATAGTAATAATAATAATAATAATATAATAATAATAATAATAATAGTAATAATAATGATACTAATACTATACTATAATAGATACAAAAAAAAAAGTAAAATATAAATAAAAATGTAAAGAAAATTGACCCAATCAAACCCGGACATAAACGAGCCTAATCGGGCTCGTACTTCAAATCTAATTAGGTCCTACCCTAAACGAGCCCAGACACAGATGGGCTCGAATGGGCCTGAACATAAATGGGCCCGAATGGGCGTAGACATAAATGGGTCTAAACTGGCCCGAACACAAATAGGTGTATACAGCTGCTACTCTTTGTACATCTTTGCTAGATAAGGATACTACAAAGACCTAGACACCTATTCCATCTAAATCAAATCAGAAATGATTTATAAATCTGAAAAATGATCTGAACTAAGCTAAGATACAACGACTGGGATAAACCCATAGGTCAATATGAAAGACAACCGAGTCGAGGTCGAAAATGACTGGGACACAACCATGAATAATGAAAATAATCTAGACTGAACCAAAATCAGGTAATCGAGCTAAAACCATGAGTAAAAATAAAACGATCAAGATTGAGTCAAGATAAAAAATAGATGACTAAGATAAAACCATAAATCATAAGAAATGATCTAGATTGAGCTAAGATTAAGTGATCGGGATGAAATCACTAGTCAAAATAAAATGACTAGGAATAAGTCGAGGTTAAAAATAGATGATCGAGATGAAACTAAGAATCATCAAAAATGATCTGGATTAAGTAAGACCAAGTGACCAAGATGAAACCATGAGTCAAAATAAAGCGACTAGGACCTAGTTAAGGTCAAGAATAAATGATCAGGATAAAACTATGAATTATAAGAAATGATCTAGATTGAGCTAAGATCAAGTGATTGGGACGAAACCATAAGTCAAAATACAGTGACTATGATTGAGTCGAGGTCAAAAATAAATGATCAGAACGAAATCATAAATCATAAAAAATGATTTGCGTTGAGCCAAGATCACATGAGTGAATAATGTAAATGCATGCCTTATCTAGGATACAAATAAATCATTAATTGTGGTACTAAGGCTTTTATCTTTTTATTTTGGTACACTCTTTGGCAAAAAAACTCTCTTCTGTTAGTTTGAATACTTATCTTCACTGCACATTTTAGCAAAAAAAAAAACCATCATTAATCGGAATGCACATATTCGATGAAAAAACCATCTGAGTGTATATTTTTTGCATAGAAATCAATTTGACTATTTATCTTTACCTTAAGGAAAGCCATGGAAATCAATTCCCCTTTTTTTTTTAGAGGCATTCATCATTTATTCTTATCTCATTTAATTCTTCAAGACAACATACAACTTCTTATAACTTTGTTCGATTATTAATCATTATCCCAATTTCAAAATATGGGATGCAAATCATGCATTTCTTTCATCATAGTAAGGTATAAAGAGAAAGGTCAAATATATTGGCAATGTATAGAACTAAGAGAGAACGATAAAATGGCTTTCATTTATTGGGATAAGCAAGAATTTACAAATTATGGTATAAATATGAAAAAAGAGTGTACAAAGGCGGTTATTTATGGTAGCCATGCCCTAAGACAAATGATAAAATAATCATGATAACAAATCTTAGATCTCTTTCAAAGACTCAATTAAAATATGATGCCTCAACACCTCAAAGCTCTTTAAAATTCACTGTCATTGGTATACCTTTTAAGTGATGTCGCATTTCATTCATGCTGCATTTCAAGGTTTTCAACTCGAACCTTTTTCATTTGGATTCAGGTCACCCTTTTAGATTTTCAACTTGAACTCTTTTTAAATCTAACAAAGTACTTATTTACTGCATCAGAATTAATAAGACTAGAAAGTTCATCTCCATCTATTTTTGACAAAATTAAAGCTCCCCTCGAAAAGGCCCTTTTCACAACATATGGTCCCTTTTAATTTTGGGTCCATTTCCTTCTATCATCATGCTAACTTGGAAGAATTCTTTTCAACACCAACTCTCTTTTTCGAAACTGATGAGGTCTAACCTTTTTGTTATGAGCTCTCATCATTCTTTTTTGGTACAATTGGCCATGGCATAGTACCGTCAACCTTTTCTCTTCAATAAAGTTTAATTGCTTATAGCACTCCTAAATCTATTTAACTTCTTTTAATCCCACTTCCCTTTGGACCCTTAGCGATGAGATTTTTACTTCTAATAGCAATATAACTTCTATTCCATAAACTAAGGAAAAATGAGTTGCCCTAGTAGAGATGTGAATAGAAGTTTGATATGCATGTAGAGTAAAAGGTACTTTTTCATGCCAATCATTATATGTTTCAATCATCTTCTCCAAAATCTTTTTGATGTTCTTATTTGTAACTTTCACTATCCTATTCATTTTTGGGTGATATGAAGCTGAATTATGGTGTTTGATTTTAAACTGAGCATATACTTTTTACATCATTTTGTTATTCAAATTCTTTGCATTATTTGAGATGATTCTTTCTGAGAACCCATATCTACAGATTAATTTCCTATTGATGAATTTACAGACCATAGATCTAGTCGTAGTTGTGAAAAAGATAGCTTTGATCCATTTAGTAATGTAATCAATCATTATAAAAATGAATATATTTCTGTTTGAGGCCTTTGGTATGATAGGCCCAATGACATGCATCCTCCACATAGAAAACGACCAAGGTGGTACTATGACATACAAAACATTGGGTGGAGCATGGATCTTATTAGTAAAAATATGGCATTTGTGATTTTGTTGGCATAATTTATGTAGTTTTTCTCCATTGTCAACCAGTAATATCCAGCCCGCATGACCTGTCTTGCCATCATATGCCCATTTGCATGTGCTCCACATACATCATCATAGATTTCTTCAATAATCTTTTTAGCCTCAGAGGCACCTACACACCGTAATAACATCTGGTCTTTACCTTATTTATATAGAATTTTCTCATCTAAAAAGAATCCCATAACCAATCTTGTTAATATTTTTTTATCATATTTTATGGCTAAATCTAGGTACTGTTAGTTCTTTAGATATTGCATAATATCATGATACCAGGGGTGGTAATCTTTTTCTCCATCCAAGTTGGTATAATGCACTGACGTGTCTTTAATATCTAATTTGATAGGCTAAATTTTGGTAGTATCATCGATCTGTACCATTGTAGCCAGTGTAGCCAAAGTATCTGCAATCTGATTTTTCTCTTGAGGTAAGTGTCCAAATTGAATTATCTTGAATTGCTTGCACAGTTCTAAAATGTATCTATGATAAGGAATGAGTTTTGAATCCTTTGTTTTCCATTCACCTTTTAGTTTATAAATGACTAGAGTTGAATCCCCAAATACCTTTAATACTTTAATTTTTTTGTCCAAAGCTGCATGTAGTCCTATAACACAAGTATCATATTCAGTTACATTATTGGTGCAATTGAAGTTCAATCTTGCTGTAACATGATAGTAATGCTCTGTTAAAGATATTAACACTGCTCCAATCCCATGTCCCATGGCATTGGCAGTCCCATTAAAATACATTTTCCATATCTCTTCTTCATCATCATCTTTTTTTAATTCTGAGATGGCCATTAGTTTCTCATCTGAAAAATCAAGCTTTATGGGCGCATAATCATCAGCAACCCTGTCTGCTAAGAATTAAGTAATGACACTTCTTTTAATCACCGTTTAGCTGACATATACTATGTCATATTTTGAAAGCATTACTTATCATCTTACGATTCTTCTTGATAGTGAAGACTTTTCGAAGATATATTTGATGGGATCCAGTTTAGCTATGAGTGAAGTTATATAGTAGAGCATGTATTACCTGAGTCTTTTAGCTGTCCAAGCCAAAGCACACACATTTTCTCTAGTGATGAATACTTGGACACATATTCTATAAATTTTTTGCTTAGGTAATAAATAACTTTCTCTTTCTTATCAGATTTATCTTGTTGACCCAACACACATCCCATTGACCTTTCATGTACCACTAGGTATAGAATCAATAGTTTTTTGGGGATAAAGAGTGCTAATATTAGAGGATTTGATAAGTACTACTTAATTTTATTGAAGGCTTATTAGCATTATTCATTCCATTCCCCAAGATTATTCTACCGAAATAGTTTAAAAATGAGGTCACATTTGACAGTGAGCTGAGAAATAAACCAAAAAATATAATTCAATCTGCCCAAAAAATCACGAACCTCTTTTTGTGTGCTTGGCGGAGATAAATTATGGATAGCTCAGATTTTGTCTGGATCCACTTCTCTCTCTCTTTCGCTAACTATAAATTCCAACAACTTTTCTGACCTAGCTCTGAATATACATTTAACCAGATTCAATTTAAGCTGAAACTTCCTCAACCTTTCAAATAATTTTCTAAGGTTGACTACATGATCTTTTCCCTTTCGGGACTTGGTAATCATGTCACTCACATATACTTCAATCTCCTTATGCAGTATATTGTGGAAAAGTGTTACCATAGCCCTTTGATAAGCTACCCCAATATTCTTTAATCCGTAGGGCATAACTTTGTTGCAAAAGGTTTCTTACATGGTGATAAAAGTGGTTTTTTTCATGTCATTTAAGGCTATTTTTATCTGATTATAGCTAGAGAATCCATCCATGAAAGAGAATATCGAATGTCAGGCTATATTCTCCATCAAAGTATCAATGTGAGGCAGAGAAAAATTATCTTTAAGGCTAGCTCTGTTTAGATCTCTATAGTCTACATACATTCATACCTTTTTTTATCTTTTTTGAGAACATGTACTATATTAGTCACCCATTCAAGATATTTGGCCACTTGCAAGAAGCCTGCATCAAATTACTTTTTAACTTTCTCTTTGATTTTCAACAGCATCTTCGATTTCATTCTTCTTAGCTTTTGCTACACTAGTTTGCATTATGGCTTCAATGGTAACTTATGCTCCACTATTTTGGTGCTGAGTCCAGGCATCTCTTGGTATGGCCAAGCAAATACATCCATAAATTTTTGGAGTAAATCCTCTAACTGTTATTGGTTAACAACTGAAAGTGAAGTACCAATCTTAACTTCTTTCTTGTTTTCGGCATCACCCAAATTGATCAATTTGATCACTTCTTAATACGGCTTAATGGATTTATTTTCCTATTCAATTAGCTTCATTAAATCCAAAAATAAAGTATATTTCTTAGAATCTTCTTTAATATCAAGTTCATCAGTATTAATTACATTTTCAAAGTTAAACCCCAGATCATTGTCATGAATACCTTCACATTCATTTGGAGACTTGAAAGTTAATAGAATAGGAATATTGGCAAGAAATTTTAATGGTGGAATGAATAGAATGGAAGAAATGAACAAAATGCATGCTCTTATTTTTATTGAAATAATGAAAAATAAAAAGCCCAAACATAACAGTTCATCCCAATGCTTTTGGGTATAAGCAATTAGAAAATGTGGTTACATTGAACAAAAATCAGAAACCATAGGTATTGGGATGCCCTTTAATTCTGTAATTCATATCCTAGTGGGTAGAGGTAAACTAAAGCTTCCTCGTTTTGGCTTCTATCATCCACCATGTGAATGGATAGCTTGGCAAAAGCTTCCTCCCATTTTAGTTCTTTTTTTGTGTCCTCTTTAGCTCCTTTGTGCATATATCCTCCAAGAATGAAAGTTTTATTCAAATGAGGAAAAATCATTGATTTTTTTTTGCCCTTCTATTGTTGCTTTGCCATTCTTCAATCTCATAACCCAATCTAAATCTGTAACTATAATCCTTAATCTTAAAAATTTCCCTTACCCATGAAGGCTTTTGCCTAAGTTGAATTCGATACTCCAACCCTTGCTAACCAACTGATTGATCACAATCTAATTGAACTTCAATCTTTCACCCACTGCATTAACGGGTTCAAACGATCGATATGAACACTCTAATGATTCTTTTATCACTTTCACATATGGGGCATTTATGGGTTGGGTATCAGTAAATCTTTTTCTCTAGCCATAATCACCAATTATCCTTTTACATTAAATTTGATCTTTTGATGCAGTGAAGAAAGAATGACGCTTACCTTGTGGATCCATGATTTTTTCAATAAATAGCTGTATGATGGAGAAATATCCATAATTTAAAATTTTATATTAAAAACACATAGATCAATCTATATGGGTAGCTTAACATCTCTCAATATTTTTCACCCAGTCTTATTAAATGCTCGAATTACCATTTGACTGTCTTGGATATGAGACATATCAAAGGGTAACTTAGCCAAAGTGGACACAGGCATAACGTTAATAGTGACCCATTATCAATAAGGATCTTGACTACTATATGGCCTTTACATTTAACAATGATATGTAATGCCTCGGTGCTTTTTCTACCCTCCAATGAAATCTTATCATCACTAAAAGAGCTATGGTGTAGCACCACTAGATTACCTGTCAGATGATTCACATACTCTATGAAAACATTATGGGCCATATAAGCCTGATTCAATACCTTTAACAAGACATTGCGATGCAGTTCAAAGTTTAAGAGAAGTGATAATAAAAAAATTATGGCTGGCGTCTTATTCAATTATCCCACCACAGAGTACTCACTGTGCTTGACTAGCTTTAAAAACTTATAGGCCTCCTTTTCATGCATAGATTTTGATGTATCTTTCTTTGGGATCTTTGGTTCAATTTGCTTTTCCTTCTCTTTTTCTATTTTATCCAAAGTTTCTGGAGTATAATATCTCTCACTTCTAGTTATGCCCTTACTCCTGTTATATAGGCAATTTTAGCTTTTAGCATATTCTTTTGCTGCATTTATGTTGTCACCCCACATTCATAATTTCAGGGCTCTGCTTTGTTATTTTTATAAAGAAATGGGCGTGAAACTTTGAGGGCTATCGATTTGGAAACAAACTTATTCGTAACTTATTATGGCTTTTCTTTACAGCGTATAGTAATGGGTTTTGGCACCCACCTGTTTGTCATAGCCACCTCGATGTCTCTCAAGGCTCTCAACTCTTCATATAGCTTTATTTGGTAAGAGCCTATCAGCTTTTAAACTTCACTATGAAATTGTTTACAGATGTTAATTGAATGACCTGATGTCCCGCTATGATATTTACATCTTTGATTTGGGTTACATTTTCCCACATGAGTGTTTGGAGTCACTAGTTATATCATCATAGTTTTACATAAAGCTTCATATAGCTAGTCAAATGGCATCTTAAGATCTTTTATTCTTCTTTTCACATGCTTTTCACCTATGTCCAAAGCATTGACTGTATGACTAGGTAAGGTATTCCCATTAACATTAGGTGCTAAACTTTCACTGGTATCAAAGCTTATTAGCCCTTTTTTAATCAAACTTTGTACTTTATGTTTGAAAGGAATACAATTTTCAGTAAAATGTCCTATCGCTCCAAAATGGTAGTCACAATGGGCATTGGAATCATATCATTTAGTGTAAGGGGTTCAAGCTATTTTGAAGGGACAAGGGCTATTAAATGATTTTTATAGAGCTCTTGATATAGCTCCATGTAACTTATGGGTATGGGGTCAAAGGTTTATCTTTTTTTAGTTCGTAGTTCTTTGGTGTTACTTGTGATGCTGACTAGGTAAGCATGAAATCTTAGGGAAGATGGATAAGATGGTCAAGTAGTTGATTGGTAAAGAGATGTAAAAGTATGATTTATTACGTACTGGTATATAGGGTAAGTAGGTAGAATGTAGCTTCTAAATTATTATCCTTCAAGATTCACAGCTTGAATCTCACTTTTTTTTAAGTGCTCTTTTAGAAGACTCACCTCCTTCAAGCTTACTATTCTTTATAACATTTTTTATGATCTCTCCTGAAATCATCATGTCAGTAAAATTTTTAGTTATATTTTCGATCATCCTCTTATAATAAGGTAATTTTAGAGTGCTCACAAATAGCATAGTAGTTTTTTTTCTGTTAAGGGAGGTTGTACCTAGGTAACCACATCTTGCCACCTTTAAGCATATTGCTTGAAGGACTCAGATGCCTTCTTTTCCATTGCTTGTAGGGAAAGACGGTTAGGAGCCATGTCAATGATGTGATGGTGCTGATTAATAAAAAATTTGGTCAAATCTTTCTATGTCTTGATGCGAGTCCCATCTAATTGGATATATCATCTTACTATAAATCCAATCAAACTGTCTTGAAACATATACATAAGCAGTTCTCATTACTAGCATGTGCCATCATTTTACGATAATATATGATGATATGTGTGATAGGATACTTAGTATCATCATACTTCTTAAATTTTGATACTTTAAATAGTGGCATCACCATATCTAGTACTAGGTAAAGTCTCACTACATCCATGGATCTATAAAAATCAATGCCTTCTACAGCCCTTAGTCATTTTTTGAGCCTATTCATTACTTGATCAAGTTTAGAGCTCTCTAAGGTCACAACTATTTATAGCTTATTTCTCTTTTGCTTCATCTACAGTAAAGAGCTGAATGGGTTCAACTATCTTTTTCGCATAAACAGGATTATCATAACTTTAGATGTTCTCATGACTGGGTGCATAAGTCATTTCTAGTTAATAGTATTTTGGAAAAGCTGCTTGTTGAGGTTGGATTATTAGGGCAGTCTAAGTTTGTTGTGGATCGAAGCCTGAACGATATGTTGATTCAGTGGCTTCTTGTAAAGTATCTTCTTCCACTAATTTTCTTTTATTTGCTTTTTTTAGGGCTTTCAGAATCTTACTCAACTTTTTCTTTAGTGCTTTTTAAGTCTTTTTTATCGTTTTAAGGTGGCTTGTATTGTTTTATTCCATCCTTCTAGCTTGAGCTTGGGTATTGTATTGATATATAGCTATTTAATGATAATGTTATGATAATGAATGAATGAGTGAATGTGATGCAAATGCATGGAAATGAAAAGAAAAGAGAAGAAAATATTTACCCTTTAAAAGAAATTCAATAAAAAAAATTTGTCATTTATTCCACAAGAGTCTATTTTACATCAAACCTAATGTTGTTCCTCTATAAAAATGCCTAACTTGCTCATACTGATCTTTAGCCTCTTCAATGAAGTTTAACAGTTTCTGTCCATGCTCCCCTACTGGTGTAACCAAAACTCTTAGTGCCTCAGCCTTTTCTGCCATCTCACCTGCTTTGATCATGACTTTACCTATTGGGCTATGAAGTGCTCTATGTATCTTTGTTTTTCTAACCCTTCTCTTTTGTCACACCACACCTAATAGGATAACTTTCTATGCCTTTTTGTGAGGATTCTGACATGATTTTTTTGCTCATTCAACTACAATGTCAGAGTCATAATGTGGTTTAAAAACTATTGATTCTTCTGTTCAACCTCTATGAAAGCATCTTCCATTTGGGCTCGCTCCTCTTTTAACTATTTATTTTCATGAACCAGATCGGTGATGTTCATTTTTTGGCCTACACCTGTATGTGCAACCTTTTATGTTCTTGTTTTAGCTCTTTCAGCTTTTTAAAGGCATCATCACGTTCCCTAACAATTTTTTGGGCCTTACTGTTTTCCTTGGAAACCCTATGGGCTTGGATTTCTAATTTTTTAGCTTTATTTTGCCATTGGTCCTTTTCTTCCTATAACTTTAAAATTTCTTACGTCAGTTTCTTTTTCTCTATTTCATATTCTAACTCAAAAAGCTTATTGTTTGACTCTTGCCCCACTGGTAAGTGATGATCTTGAAGCATGAATGTAATCTTTTGACCCCTCTTACTTCTCCTGATCAGATATACCTGAGTGACTCTATCAATGAATGGCCTTGAGCTTACTCTTTTTGGCTTCTTCCAAGCCTTAATCATGCTATCAATCTTCTGGAAAGTTCTGAGATCCTCATATGAACAGTCAAACTGGTTGAGTTTGGAAGTCATAAAAGTAAACTGTTCAGCTTCATACTGTCTCTTTACCATCAATAGTGCATAACTCATTGACCTCTATAGACCTAAAAGGGGAACCCCTATCTCATCTCCACATTGATAAAGCATAGGTTTCCTGTCCATCCATGGAGCTAACCATTTTACCTGACCAACTGTGAGCCCTTGCAGTAGACACTTCCACTCTTTTTGAGTCTTTGCTTTTGGCCAAATACTTTGATAGAACTTCTTAATTGGATTCCGTGTATGAAAATAAAGTTTGGTAAAAGTATTTTTCTTGCACTCAAAATGGCCATATATATAATAAGGGATACCAGCTTAATGAAATGTGCTTTGTCATTTTTACCTATAAAAATTTAGAGATTTGGATAGTTTTTGCCAGATAACTGGTGAAACTATACTCTCTTTCAATCTGCTCAAATAAATCCACCCCTTTTTACCCTTAATGTGGCCTAAAACCTTAGGGAAGATGACCAACCTATAAATGGCAAGAAGCAAAATACATTTCATTCCCTAATCATCATCTGGATGCTTTAACAATAAATCTTGAAGCAACCTTGTGTAACGGTTTTGAGAGCGCCAGAACATAAAAACGAGTTGTTTTTAAAAATTTGGAGAAAATAAAAAAAAAGAGGGAGTCGCCACCAAATCTTTATAGGGTGTGATTGGCCACCGAAAAACATCCCAAAAGTTTATCTTTTAATAAGAAACTAATAAAAAAAAGGGTTGTTTTTAAAGTTTATCAAAAAGATATATTTCGGTCTACGAAAAATCAGGTTGGGTCCGGGAGTCGGTTACGCGTGGGGAAGGATTAGCACCCCCACAACGTCCATAAATTGGTACCATTCAACTATGCGCTATTTTCAATGTCGGATAAAAATGGTTTTAATTTGAAATTTAACATTAATTTCCTTTATTTAAAAAAATATTCTTTTTTTTTTTGCTAAAATTTTTATTTAGGAATATTGAGAAAATCTTTAAGTTAAAGAATTATCTTAAAATTCTCCAACATCTAGGCAGAATTTAAAGTAACCCTTTTCGCTTAAGATTTAACACAACAATCCTTAAAATGAAATAACACTCTTTACAGAAAATTGTTGGTGACTCTCCAACATCTAGGCAGAGTACCATGAGTAAATTAAAGAGAGAATAATGCAGACAGTTATTGATGATAATACGATAACGTATGTATGCTAATGAATGTCATGTAAAATGAAATGCAATTTTGGATTCTTAAATATAATGAGACCACCCCGACTCTCCAACATCTAGGCAGAGCTTAGGTGCGACTGTTTACATTTAAAATCTCAATTTTATTATACTTTTTTTATTTATTAATCTTATTATTAATATGAATTATGAACTCGTGTGAAAAGACTTAATGACGTAAAATTTCCTAAATACCCCATCATCTAGGCGGCATTCGGGAACAAATTGCTTCAAATAGAATTTTCACACGTGTCCTTAGGATTTTTTTTAGGACTTTGGATTTCAAGGATTTTGGATTTCGAGGGGATTAGGATTTAATGGATTTTGGATTTTTAGGGATTTTAGAAACCTAGGATTAAGAAATGATGCTTAAGGTTTCGTTTTTAAGAAAATACGAACATCTCTGAAAATCCCCAACATCTAGGCGGATTTTTGAAGCAAGTTCGATTTTAATAATTTTTGAAAATTAATTAAAAATTTCTTATGTTTATTTATTATTAACAATAATTCCCCAACATCTAGGCAGAATTACTGTTTTAGAAAAATATTTTTATTCCCTCCAACATCTAGGCAGGGAAAATTATTATTATTTTTTAAAACATTTTAATATATTTTTATTATTATTTATTTTTAATTTTATTATTATTAAAACAATTAAACATTTATTCTAACAAACTTATAAATTTATCATGCATAAATATAAAATATATTTAAAATAACAAAAATAATAATATAAAAAAATTTAGAAAATTCAAAAAAAAAAAAAAATTTTTTTTTTTTACCTGAACCGGACCGGTCAACGGTCCGTGCGGTCTGACTGGTTCGGCGGTTGGATCGGCAGTTCGGGCGATCTGACCGGTTCGGCGGTCGATAGGCGGTTCGTATGAACCGGTTCAAGGCTGGCTGAAACGGGTCGATGGGTCGGGTTGCGCGGATCTCGGGTCGGGTTCGGGTCAACGCGTGGATCCTTCTTTGGTTAAAACGGCATCGTTTTTGGTTTTATTGAAACGACGTCGTTTTGGCTATTGATAATTTATATAAAAGTCAAAAAAAATTTTTGCGTCATTTTTTTTGGTCTTAAAAAAAAAACAACCCTCTTTTTTTTTTTTTCTCTTCTTCTTCAGCCGCACGCCGGCCGGCCGTCGGTGCCGCCGCCATTTGCTGGTCGTCGACCGTCGTCTCCGGTGGTCGGAAAAACCTCAAAATTCTCTCACGAACTCTTCTCGACCCCCTGAGCACAGATCTGACCTCTTTTTCACCAAAAACGGCCTTGATTCTCGTAGATCGGGTTTTGAAGTTTTCGGTTTTTCTTCTCTTTTTTTTTTTTTTTTTTTTGCGAAACTGATGATTTCTTGGCTTTTGCAGGTGGCTCGACGCTGAGGTTCCTCGCCGTAGGCGAGGACTGTGTTATTTTTTGGATTTTGTTTTCGTTTTTTTTTTGTTTTGTGGCGGTTCTGTTTACGGTTGTTTATGGTTGTTTTGGGTTGGTTTTTGTGATTGGGTATTTTGGGTGTTTGGGTGGGTAGATCGAAATTTTCCGTTCCTGAACCCTCAAGCTGAAAAAAAATTTTTTGTTTCAGAGCTCTCACCTGAAAAAATTTTTTCCCTTTTTTTTCTCCCTTCTCTTTTTTGAGTTTTATGTGTTGATTTTATAGAGTTTCAATTAAGTGGGATTTTGCTGGCTGTAGGGTGGTTAGTTGGTAGCTGTAGGGTGGCTGGCAGAAAGCTGGTCGGGGGGCTGGTTAGGTTGCTGATAAGGAGCTGGTCAAGGAGTTGGTCGAGGTAGCTCGGCCTCGCACCAACTCCTTGACGTCTTTCTTTTTTTTTTGTTTGTTTACTTGTTTTGTTTTTTTCTGTTTTGTTTTTTTACTTTTTTGTTTTGTTTTGTTAAATATTAGTATTATTATAAAAAAATAAAATAGTAGACCCGGACAAAATCGGTGTCTACAGCTGCCCCTCTTTGCACGTTTCTGAGAATCAGGAATAGGGCAAAGACAAAGACAACGATTTTGTCTGAAAATAAATCGTGTTATTTTTTTGGTTTTACAGAAAAGGGCTCCTCTTAGCAGAGGCTCAACAACTTTAAAATTTCTTCTTGAAAAAAGCTCCTCTCAACAGAGGTTCCACAACTTTAAAATTTCTTCTTGAAAAAGCTCCTCTCAATAGAGGCTCCACAACTTTAAAATTTTATTTCGGAAAAGCTCCTCTCAACAGAGGCTCCACAACTTTAAAATTTTATTTCAGAAAAAGCTCCTCTCAACAGAGGCTCCACAACTTTAAAATTCTTTCTTGAAAAAGCTCCTCTCAACAGAGGCTCCACAACTTTAAAAATCTCATCTGAAAAAGCTCCTCTCAACAGAAGCTTCATAACTTTAAATTTTCATTTTGAAAAAGCTCCTCTCAACAGAGGCTCTATAACTTTAAAATTCTTTCTTGAAAAAGCTCCTCTCAACAGAGGCTCCACAACTTTAAATTTTCATTTT